>JAMPIV010022585.1:120000-216998 GCA_024509875.1 Oreohelix idahoensis
AGTGGTTCCTCAGAGAGTCGATCTTCAGACTCTGATGCGCGGTCGTCGTCGTCTAAAGGTTCTAGCAAGAGTTCACGCGATGAGTCGAAGAGGGAGCACTTGTGTACCAATTGTGGTGGAAATAATCATTGCGCTGACAGGTGCCCCACCCCATTGAACACGCGAATTCCGCGTTTGTGTTGGACACAGCGAACAATGAGGACTGTGCGGGGTGTCGTCCTTTGTTCCAGGCGAACGAGAGGATAGTGCTACACTGTGGGCATGCGGCACCATGTCTGTTGGCAGTCCATGAGACTGGCAAGGTGGATCTCCACAAAGGCATGGTGGAGATGAAACCAGTCTCCGTGTTGAGGGACACTGGATGTACCACAACTGGGGTGCGTCGGTCGTGCATTGACGAGTCCTGCCTTACGGGCAAAACTGTGAAATGCACCACGTTCGGGGGCAAAGTGGAGTCTTACCCCCAGGCATGTATCAATGTGGACACCCCGTTCCTATCGGGGATAGTGAACACGTTCGTTCTCGAGAATCCTATTGCCGATTTAATCGTTGGCAATGTACGTGGAGTGCATAAAGCCAGGGGTGTGGCTGGAGCAGAGGCCCAGCATCACCAAACTCCCAATGGGGATGACCAAAAGGTATATCGTAGACGTGGTTCGCGGCAAGTACCAAATGACATGATTGGGAGCAGCAGGATCTTATACGAGGGACCGATAGCTAGTGATCGCACAGTTTGGGTGCGTAACGTTCCCCTGAGTGCTAGTTGGCTAGTTGATTAGGTCGCGCCGAATAGATTTGTGGAGGTACTGTCATTGCGCGACAATACCAAACTGGCACGGGTGACTTTTGTGAATAGGTGGGGTGCGCTTAATGCAGTTAGGCAGAAGCATATGTCTTTGCTTCAGAACCATCTGCTAATAGTCCAGCAATAGCTAGGGTTAGGTCTCGGGTTCGTGTTCAGTAAGATGTTTCGGTTGACGCGAAACGAACCTTAGAGTCTGACCCACGCCCCCAGTACTATTCTGATATGAATATGTGTGTTTTGTAAACTTGTAAATATCATGTGATGCATGTTTATGCTGTAAAATGTTATGCTTTACAATGTATGTATTATGATGCCATAAAGGCAACCTGCATGTTGGGAGTAGAAAATGCCTTAGTTTATTGCCAGTTTGGCACTTTGCCACTTTACCCAATAGCCACTCTATGTCACGTGATGAGACTGGCTGTGAAAGTATTGCTAACGAGGCGGGTGAAAAGGAGAGTTAGCGAAGTGGGCACGGAGTGACCAGCCGTCTGGTGGTCGAGATGTGAATATGGCTATGTGTGTGTATAGCCCTAAAATATATTCATGTGTATAATATCCTCTACATGGAAGTAGCCTATATAACTGCATATCATATTTCAGGATTGTTCATGCAAATGAGTGACTATTATTGTTATTATTAATCTTGATTATGTTCTTATTGCCTGACCACATCAATGGGGCTATTGTGAAGTTTCGTCATGTGTATTAAAGTTATAAACCGTCACTCAGCTGTTATTACTTTCGTTGGAGAAAGAGATGTGTGCACAAAAGGAAATTAATGTTTATTTGCCAGGCACGTAAAGAGAGAGAACCCTGGACACGAAATTCATATCAATATTGGATACTAATAAACAGTCGTGCAAAAGCTAAAGGCAGGAATAAGCACGAAAAATATAAATAACCTTCCCTCAACAGTTGGGTAGCCAAGCCTTGTGCCTCGCGATGTTTTATGCCTGAATTAATTATGTGCACCAAGTTTATCTAAAATGCATTTGCATCAATTGAACTATAACATGATTGAACATGAAACAGGAGTTCAGATGCACTTTTAAGGCAACGTGTTTTAAGCTGTTTTGAAGAACTGGGCTGTTTAACAATGACTTTTTGTTCGTGTAAATGAACTTTCTTGCAAACGGACCTTTTTGCAAACACTGCGGTGAAACCAGCAATCGGGCAAATGAATTTCCCGTGCAAACGAAAGTTTTTGACGCACAGCGGCAAATTAGCCACGCCCCGTGACCTTTAACGTCAGCAGGAATTTAGGTCAACAAACACGCTCATATTGATTTCTGTTTATAGAATATTTTAAAGACAAACGAAGTACCTATTTTTCCAAAAACATTGAAGGCTTTCAGGGACCATGCGTGTACTAACATTTATAAATCTATAAAAGAAACTCTATGGACCTTATTATTAAGAAATAAATAAAACAGTTCGACCAGACGACATATTATCACACAAGTTTTCAGAACTATAGTTTCTATTTCTGGCTCAGTGTTCCTGATTCAAGCGAGACAGTATTAACAACGTTACGCCGTTCAGACCAAAATACTTTAGTCTGCATTTTACGATACCTTTAGTTTCATTTTGAAAGCTTGTTTAAAGCATCTTGTGCTTTCCGAGCGTGTTCCATCTTCGCTATTTTTTTCTCTCTATTCTATATGTTCAGTGTTGCCATTTTTTTTTTTTAGGTATCCTTTTTTCCATTCATCTTTGGAAGGATGATGAAAGGGGAACTTCTATAGGTTTATGTGAGGTTTGCATTTAAGGAATTTTAACGCTTTGACGCATTCATACTGATAGTCCTTTTTTGCATTGCGAACATTTCATTTTTGTTTAGCTGTGGTGTTAGGTATTACGTTTTGTTATTGTTTCATATATATGTCTCACATTGTCAGTTGTTGTAATATTGCTTTCTATACCTTCTTCTCTTTAGTTGTTAATGTGACGGTTGTTTCGTTTTAGTTGTGAATTATTTGTAGTGTATAATAGTTATTATTTGTTTACATGTTAATATAGAATATTGTTTTTGTTGTCTTATGTTAGTTAATTTTGATTTGTTTTTGTGGGTGTTGTATTTGAAAATATACCATCATCATCATTGTCATTGACATCATTGCTTTCATCTTTTCATTGTACATTTGTCTGGACCCATTGATATACATGGCATAATTTTGCATATTTTTTTCTTTCATTATAACATGTATTGAGCACTGCAGTGTTCATTAACAATATCACCATAATTTACCACATTTTAATTATGTCCTTCGTGGTTTTGTAGGACTTACATATGTATTGAGTTTTATATTGTTCATCATTATAAATATCACTATATTTTGAACAGAAAATAGTTTCTGGGAGAAAACCATGTCTTCGTTTCAGGACTTTATAGAAATTGGGATTAAATTTAATAAATCAGGAGCGGAACTAGAGACGTTTGCTACCACACAATTTGACAGCTATAATGCAAGAATTGAAAGGCAGAATGAACGTGAATTAAAACGTCTTCAGTTAGAACATGATGAGAAAGAAAAAGATCTTGCACAAGCTCTTGCGCTAGAAAAACTAAAGATTAACGCTGAGCAAGAAAAATTAAGATTAGCTGCTGCAACTGCTCAAAATGCAACTGATTTGGAGATAGAGAAATTGCGTATTCAGAAAGATATAGATGTTGCTGTCGCCCTAAGAAAAGTGGAGTTGGACGCTCCAAACACATCATCTAGTACACCTGTGACCACAAACCGGATACGATTGCCTAATTTCAACCAAAAAATCGACTGCATCGATAGTTTCTTACAACGTTTTGAGCTCAAGGTCAGTGCGTTGAAGATCCCCAAGGGTCAATGGAGTGCAACATTATGCGATTTTTTAACAGCGGACGCTCTACAGGCTTATTTTGCTCTGGACAGCGGTAGTAGAGAAGACTACGATGTTGTCAAGGAGACATTGCTACGTAAATTTCAGCTTACGGAAGCAGGATTCCGTGATAAATTTCATTCCTGTCTGCCTAACAGGAAAGCTGACTTTGGAGAATTTATCTCATTAATAAAATTTTATTCTAAAAGATAGATAGAATTGTCCAGAATTGATAAGACCTTCACTGGCTTACTTGATCTAATGTTACGTGACAAGGTGTTGGCGGCATGTAGCACCGATGTTGCCTCATTTTTTCAAGAAAGAAAACCGAAAGACCTTGAGGCAATGGAGATACTTGGGAGACAATATATGACAGCTCACCCAGATAAAGAGGTTCACAAACCAACTATAAAGGATGCACTCCCAGTATGTGTGGCTCGTCATGACTATAGAGATGGTGGTCATAGACCTCGATCACTGAGTGTGGACAGCAGAGTAAGGCAAAACTATAGATCCAACTACCGAGGAAAATATAACTTCCCAAGGCAAAGGTCACCATCTAACTTCTCACAGAGACGAGACTATGGTTATTCAAACCAAGGTCAGTGGCGGCAGAATTCTAGCCGTAATGAGGAAATGCATCACAAACGGATGGATCATAGACCCACACAAGACAATGCACCCTACAGTGGTAATAGGAATAGTGGCAGATGTTGGTCATGTGCTGGGAATAGACCTTATAAGAAATATTATGGAAACAGCACTAACAAACACTGTGGGCATAATGACAATAGCGATCACGAGAAGGGTAATGCATGTGTAACTGCAAAGAAGAATGATGAGAAGGGAGCCGACCATGCCAATGCATGTATTGTTAGCTCACTTAATGATGAAAATTGTTATGGGTGCAAATCTTTATTCCAACCTGGTTCACAGCCTAGATTGATCTGTGAGCATGCTCTACCTGCTATGTCATCTTGTGAGAACGTGGGACGCCATACGTTATATACTAGTTTCCTGTATAACAGGCATGTAAGTGTCCTTCGTGATTCTGGCTGTACCACTGTTGGAGTCCGTAGATCGCTAATTGATGAATCTGCCTTTATTTGTAAAACAGTAAAGTGCATAACATTTGGTGGGAGTATAGAGTGTTACCCAGTGGCAGAAATAGATATTGCCACACCTTTCTTTACAGGTAAGGTAAGGGCATGTGTCCTTGACCAACAAGTATCAGACATTATCCTTGGTAATATACCAGGTATTAAGGATTGCTCTCCAGAGGAGATACATAAATGGGTTGAATCTCAACCAGTGTTGGCTAACGCTGTGGTCACTAGGGCCCATCATGCCGCTGAATTCAAGGCATAGCCAGCTATACCATTTAGTGAGAGAGCAACTCTTCAGAATGTTCAGAATGTTTCCCCAGTCGTTCGCTCCCAAACAGCGCGAAGATGTTGTTTCCCCCAGTCGTTCGAGGCCAAACAGCGTGAAGATGTTGCTTTGCAACCATTGTTTGCTCTAGCAGAGAGCAAACATGTGAAGAAGACAAAAACTTCACGTTATTGGATTGAATTTAAAAACTCAGTACTGACTAGATGCTTTGACAACTATGTTTTAGTCAGGAGACAGGTAGTTATTTCAAAGAGTTTTAGACCTATTGTATTGAATACTGCCAATGACTCGCTTTTAGCTGGTCATATGGGGATTAAGCGTACTCTGTTTCGTGTCACCTCAAATTTTTATTGGCCCTGTGTTAACAAAGACGTAAAGCTATACTGCAGGTCATGTACAACTTGTCAAAAGGTAGCACGTAGGGGCAAGCACCACGCTGCACCCTTACAAGTCACTGATGTGCCATTACGGCCTTTCACCAAGCTTGCAGTTGACATAGTTGGTCCTATGTCAGTCATGTCAGATAGAAGATACAGATATATCCTAACTTGTATAGACTTATGTACACGGTGGCCAGAGGCCATACCATTGAAGACTATTACCTTAGCAGCTGTCGCTGATGCTTTATTTGTTATTTTTTGTCGCATAGGATTTCCTGATGAAATTTAATCAGATCGTGGTACTCAATTTATGTCTCAAATGATGAAAGATATTGAGAACATGTTAGCAATTAAGCATTCGTTCACAAGCCCATACCATCCGGAAAGCAATGGCGTTTGCGAGCGTTTCAATGGCTCGTTGAAGCAGTTGTTAGGCAAAGTCACCGAGACATGTCCTCGTGACTGGGACCGGATGTTACCAGCAGTCTTTTTTGCTTACAGAGAAGTGCTCCATGAGAGCACTGGCTTTTCGCCATTTGAGTTGGTATATGGTGCCAACCCTAGAGGTCCTATGCTCATACTCAAGGATTTGTTGTTGGGATCAGTGGAGGATAATACTGTCCGCACCAGCTATGAACTGGTCATTGATCTCAGACAACGCCTTGTGGATGCATGTAGTTATGCATCAGGTATGATACGTAATACTTCACACAGGTCGAGATTGCGCTGCAACCAATCTCGAAAATTACGCTCGTTATTACCAGGAGAACAAGTATGGCTACTTCTTCCGACCAAGGAAAATAAACTGCTAATTTCCTGGCAGGGCCCTTTTAAGGTGGTTGAGAAGAAAACTGATGTAGATTATGCCATTGACATAAGGGGCAAAGTTAAAACATTTCACATTAATATGTTAAAATTGTATGTGGAGCGCCCTGCAGAGTTAGAACCTATCTTGCACAGTATTTCTGATGAACCAGTTCGACAGACTTTGTCAGCTGTTGTGGAATCTGATAATTTTACAGCGAGCGATATTTCTTTTAATTTTCCTCTGCTGCCTTTAACATTTTCCGAATCTTGGAGAGATGTAACTGTATCAGGTGATTTCGATTCTAGTTATCGAGAACAGGCTCTGGCTGTTTTAGAATCTTTCTCTGATGTGTTGACTGAACTTCCAGGTCGCACTGATGTTATCTCTCATGATATTACATTGAGTGATGATCACCCTATCAAACTCAGACCGTATACTATACCTTTACACTACAGATCTCAGGTGGATAGTGAACTTAAGGATATGCTACGCATGGGCATCATTTCTCCTTCTGAATCATCCTATTCTTTTCCTATGGTTCTAGTTAGAAAGAAGGACAAATCTCTTCGAATCTGCATTGATTTTAGACGTCTTAACAGTGTCACTCTCACAGATGCTGAGCCTATGCCTGTTTTGGAGGATCTCTTATCACAACTGTCCCAGGCTACATACTTTAGCAAACTAGATCTATCCAAGGGATATTGGCAGATCCCTTTAACTGATAAAGCCAAACCTCTAACTGCATTTATGACTCCATATGGTTTATTCCAATGGAATTATATGTGTTTTGGCCGTGTCAATGCTCCCGCGACTTTTGTGCGCATGATGCGGAGACTCTTAGGAGATAGGTCTGATGTCATCACATACATAGACGACATCTGTTTATTCCATAGTTCTTGGCAAGAACATATCACAGGATAAATTAAAATCTTTATTAATGCTGCTCAGAAAGCATGGTTTGACAGTTAGACCTTCAAAGGTTCAGATTGGTTGTCGAGAAATTTCATTTCTTGGTCACCGTGTTGGTAACCACATGTTATACCCTGATGAGCACACTGTCAAACGCATATTAGAATTAGATATCCCTCGGACAAAGAAACAGGTTAGGAGCATGTTAGGACTCAGTAACTTCTATCACAAGTTCATTCCAAACTTTTCATCGATTTCATCTGTCCTGTCATCTTTGACTAAAAAGGGAGCTCCTAATAAAATTGTTTGGTCCGACACTTGCAGTGGAGCTTTGAACAAAATTAGAACTGTATTTTCCAAGGCACCTATTTCGGTGTTACCTAATATCACTATGCCATTTCTTCTGAGAACTGATGCTTCTCAGACTGGCATTGGTGGTTGCCTGTTGCAATGGTTCAATGATACTCCACATCCATGCTTGTATGTAAGCAGGAAGTTGCTACCAGCAGAAACTCGGTATTCCACCAGTGAAAGAGAACTCTTGTCCATCATTTGGTGTATAAGCAAGTTATCACGCTATTTACTTGGCGCACACTTCTACTCCAGACGGATCACCGTCCACTAACATCCCTAAATCAAAAAACTTCGACAAACAGTAGATTACACAGATGGTTTTTGCTTATCCAAGAATATAGATATACAATTATCCCCATCAAGGGATCAGAAAACTTTCTGGCAGACTTATTGTCAAGGAATGTAACTGGAAAGTGAAATTGTTAGTGCCAGATAATGACATTGTCTGATCTTGTTTTGTTTTCAGGTGATATACTATTGAAACATTCATGCTACAACTTTAAGTGCATTTTTTAAAAGATTGGTTTACATTTTGTCTAAACTGTTTAGATATATCTGTTTTCATGTCATTTGGTACTACAATTACTATTTCATATATATTATTCTAAGCAGTATGATTTTTCTTTCCTAATAGATTAATAGTTCTTGGGCTAACTATCCACTGTTCTCAAGCGAAAACCCTTGGTTTCCGCTCGGGAACAGGGGGGCAATGTTGGGAGTAGAAAATGCCTTAGTTTATTGCCAGTTTGGCACTTTGCCACTTTACCCAATAGCCACTCTATGTCACGTGATGAGACTGGCTGTGAAAGTATTGCTAACGAGGCGGGTGAAAAGGAGAGTTAGCGAAGTGGGCACGGAGTGACCAGCCGTCTGGCGGTCGAGATGTGAATATGGCTATGTGTGTGTGTATAGCCCTAAAATATATTCATGTGTATAATATCCTCTACATGGAAGTAGCTTATATAACTGCATATCATATTTCAGGATTGTTCATGCAAATGAGTGACTATTATTATTATTATTAATCTTGATTATGTTCTTATTGCCTGACCACATCAATGGGTCTATTGTGAAGTTTCGTCATGTGTATTAAAGTTATAAACCGTCACTCAGCTGTTATTACTTTCGTTGGAGAAAGAGATGTGTGCACAAAAGGAAATTAATGTTTATTTGCCAGGCACGTAAAGAGAGAGAACCCTGGACACGAAATTCATATCAATATTGGATACTAATAAACAGTCGTGCAAAAGCTAAAGGCAGGAATAAGCACGAAAAATATAAATAACCTTCCCTCAACAGTTGGGTAGCCAAGCCTTGTGCCTTGCGATGTTTTATGCCTGAATTAATTATGTGCACCAAGTTTATCTAAAATGCATTTGCATCAATTGAACTATAACATGATTGAACATGAAACAGGAGTTCAGATGCACTTTTAAGGCAACGTGTTTTAAGCTGTTTTGAAGAACTGGGCTGTTTAACAATGACTTTTTGTTCGTGTAAATGAACTTTCTTGCAAACGGACCTTTTTGCAAACACTGCGGTGAAACCAGCAATCGGGCAAATGAATTTCCCGTGCAAACGAAAGTTTTTGACGCACAGCGGCAAATTAGCCACGCCCCGTGACCTTTAACGTCAGCAGGAATTTAGGTCAACAAACACGCTCATATTGATTTCTGTTTATAGAATATTTTAAAGACAAACGAAGTACCTATTTTTCCAAAAACATTGAAGGCTTTCAGGGACCATACGTGTACTAACATTTATAAATCTATAAAAGAAACTCTATGGACCTTATTATTAAGAAATAAATAAAACAGTTCGACCAGACGACATATTATCACACAAGTTTTCAGAACTATAGTTTCTATTTCTGGCTCAGTGTTCCTGATTCAAGCGAGACAGTATTAACAACGTTACGCCGTTCAGACCAAAATACTTTAGTCTGCATTTTACGATACGTTTAGTTTCATTTTGAAAGCTTGTTTAAAGCATCTTGTGCTTTCCGAGCGTGTTCCATCTTCGCTATTTTTTTCTCTCTATTCTATATGTTCAGTGTTGCCATTTTTTTTTTAGGTATCCTTTTTTCCATTCATCTTTGGAAGGATGATGAAAGGGGAACTTCTATAGGTTTATGTGAGGTTTGCATTTAAGGAATTTTAACGCTTTGACGCATTCATACTGATAGTCCTTTTTTGCATTGCGAACATTTCATTTTTGTTTAGCTGTGGTGTTAGGTATTACGTTTTGTTATTGTTTCATATATATGTCTCACATTGTCAGTTGTTGTAATATTGCTTTCTATACCTTCTTCTCTTTAGTTGTGAATGTGACGGTTGTTTCGTTTTAGTTGTGAATTATTTGTAGTGTATAATAGTTATTATTTGTTTACATATTAATATAGAATATTGTTTTTGTTGTCTTATGTTAGTTAATTTTGATTTGTTTTTGTGGGTGTTGTATTTGAAAATATACCATCATCATCATTATCATTGACATCATTGCCTTCATCTTTTCATTGTACATTTGTCTGGACCCATTGATATACATGGCATAATTTTGCATATTTTTTTCTTTCATTATAACATGTATTGAGCACTGCAGTGTTCATTAACAATATCACCATAATTTACCACATTTTAATTATGTCCTTCGTGGTTTTGTAGGACTTACATATGTATTGAGTTTTATATTGTTCATCATTATAAATATCACTATATTTTGAACAGAAAATAGTTTCTGGGAGAAAACCATGTCTTCGTTTCAGGACTTTATAGAAATTGGGATTAAATTTAATAAATCAGGAGCGGAACTAGAGACTTTGCTACCACACAATTTGACAGCTATAATGCAAGAATTGAAAGGCAGAATGAACGTGAATTAAAACGTCTTCAGTTAGAACATGATGAGAAAGAAAAAGATCTTGCACAAGCTCTTGCGCTAGAAAAACTAAAGATTAACGCTGAGCAAGAAAAATTAAGATTAGCTGCTGCAACTGCTCAAAATGCAACTGATTTGGAGATAGAGAAATTGCGTATTCAGAAAGATATAGATGTTGCTGTCGCCCTAAGAAAAGTGGAGTTGGACGCTCCAAACACATCATCTAGTACACCTGTGACCACAAACCGGATACGATTGCCTAATTTCAACCAAAAAATCGACTGCATCGATAGTTTCTTACAACGTTTTGAGCTCAAGGTCAGTGCGTTGAAGATCCCCAAGGGTCAATGGAGTGCAACATTATGCGATTTTTTAACAGCGGACGCTCTACAGGCTTATTTTGCTCTGGACAGCGGTAGTAGAGAAGACTACGATGTTGTCAAGGAGACATTGCTACGTAAATTTCAGCTTACGGAAGCAGGATTCCGTGATAAATTTCATTCCTGTCTGCCTAACAGGAAAGCTGACTTTGGAGAATTTATCTCATTAATAAAATTTTATTCTAAAAGATAGATAGAATTGTCCGGAATTGATAAGACCTTCACTGGCTTACTTGATCTAATGTTACGTGACAAGGTGTTGGCGGCATGTAGCACCGATGTTGCCTCATTTTTTCAAGAAAGAAAGCCGAAAGACCTTGAGGCAATGGAGATACTTGGGAGACAATATATGACAGCTCACCCAGATAAAGAGGTTCACAAACCAACTATAAAGGATGCACTCCCAGTATGTGTGGCTCGTCATGACTATAGAGATGGTGGTCATAGACCTCGATCACTGAGTGTGGACAGCAGAGTAAGGCAAAACTATAGATCCAACTACCGAGGAAAATATAACTTCCCAAGGCAAAGGTCACCATCTAACTTCTCACAGAGACGAGACTATGGTTATTCAAACCAAGGTCAGTGGCGGCAGAATTCTAGCCGTAATGAGGAAATGCATCACAAACGGATGGATCATAGACCCACACAAGACAATGCACCTACAGTGGTAATAGGAATAGTGGCAGATGTTGGTCATGTGCTGGGAATAGACCTTATAAGAAATATTATGGAAACAGCACTAACAAACACTGTGGGCATAATGACAATAGCGATCACGAGAAGGGTAATGCATGTGTAACTGCAAAGAAGAATGATGAGAAGGGAGCCGACCATGCCAATGCATGTATTGTTAGCTCACTTAATGATGAAAATTGTTATGGGTGCAAATCTTTATTCCAACCTGGTTCACAGCCTAGATTGATCTGTGAGCATGCTCTACCTGCTATGTCATCTTGTGAGAACGTGGGACGCCATACGTTATATACTCGTTTCCTGTATAAACAGGCATGTAAGTGTCCTTCGTGATTCTGGCTGTACCACTGTTGGAGTCCGTAGATCGCTAATTGATGAATCTGCCTTTATTTGTAAAACAGTAAAGTGCATAACATTTGGTGGGAGTATAGAGTGTTACCCAGTGGCAGAAATAGATATTGCCACACCTTTCTTTACAGGTAAGGTAAGGGCATGTGTCCTTGACCAACAAGTATCAGACATTATCCTTGGTAATATACCAGGTATTAAGGATTGCTCTCCAGAGGAGATACATAAATGGGTTGAATCTCAACCAGTGTTGGCTAACGCTGTGGTCACTAGGGCCCATCATGCCGCTGAATTCAAGGCATAGCCAGCTATACCATTTAGTGAGAGAGCAACTCTTCAGAATGTTCAGAATGTTTCCCCAGTCGTTCGCTCCCAAACAGCGCGAAGATGTTGCTTTGCAACCATTGTTTGCTCTAGCAGAGAGCAAACATGTGAAGAAGACAAAAACTTCACGTTATTGGATTGAATTTAAAAACTCAGTACTGACTAGATGCTTTGACAACTATGTTTTAGTCAGGAGACAGGTAGTTATTTCAAAGAGTTTTAGACCTATTGTATTGAATACTGCCAATGACTCGCTTTTAGCTGGTCATATGGGGATTAAGCGTACTCTGTTTCGTGTCACCTCAAATTTTTATTGGCCCTGTGTTAACAAAGACGTAAAGCTATACTGCAGGTCATGTACAACTTGTCAAAAGGTAGCACGTAGGGGCAAGCACCACGTTGCACCCTTACAAGTCACTGATGTGCCATTACGGCCTTTCACCAAGCTTGCAGTTGACATAGTTGGTCCTATGTCAGTCATGTCAGATAGAAGATACAGATATATCCTAACTTGTATAGACTTATGTACACGGTGGCCAGAGGCCATACCATTGAAGACTATTACCTTAGCAGCTGTCGCTGATGCTTTATTTGTTATTTTTTGTCGCATAGGATTTCCTGATGAAATTTAATCAGATCGTGGTACTCAATTTATGTCTCAAATGATGAAAGATATTGAGAACATGTTAGCAATTAAGCATTCGTTCACAAGCCCATACCATCCGGAAAGCAATGGCGTTTGCGAGCGTTTCAATGGCTCGTTGAAGCAGTTGTTAGGCAAAGTCACCGAGACATGTCCTCGTGACTGGGACCGGATGTTACCAGCAGTCTTTTTTGCTTACAGAGAAGTGCTCCATGAGAGCACTGGCTTTTCGCCATTTGAGTTGGTATATGGTGCCAACCCTAGAGGTCCTATGCTCATACTCAAGGATTTGTTGTTGGGATCAGTGGAGGATAATACTGTCCGCACCAGCTATGAACTGGTCATTGATCTCAGACAACGCCTTGTGGATGCATGTAGTTATGCATCAGGTATGATACGTAATACTTCACACAGGTCGAGATTGCGCTGCAACCAATCTCGAAAATTACGCTCGTTATTACCAGGAGAACAAGTATGGCTACTTCTTCCGACCAAGGAAAATAAACTGCTAATTTCCTGGCAGGGCCCTTTTAAGGTGGTTGAGAAGAAAACTGATGTAGATTATGCCATTGACATAAGGGGCAAAGTTAAAACATTTCACATTAATATGTTAAAATTGTATGTGGAGCGCCCTGCAGAGTTAGAACCTATCTTGCACAGTATTTCTGATGAACCAGTTCGACAGACTTTGTCAGCTGTTGTGGAATCTGATAATTCTACAGCGAGCGATATTTCTTTTAATTTTCCTCTGCTGCCTTTAACATTTTCCGAATCTTGGAGAGATGTAACTGTATCAGGTGATTTCGATTCTAGTTATCGAGAACAGGCTCTGGCTGTTTTAGAATCTTTCTCTGATGTGTTGACTGAACTTCCAGGTCGCACTGATGTTATCTCTCATGATATTACATTGAGTGATGATCACCCTATCAAACTCAGACCGTATACTATACCTTTACACTACAGATCTCAGGTGGATAGTGAACTTAAGGATATGCTACGCATGGGCATCATTTCTCCTTCTGAATCATCCTATTCTTTTCCTATGGTTCTAGTTAGAAAGAAGGACAAATCTCTTCGAATCTGCATTGATTTTAGACGTCTTAACAGTGTCACTCTCACAGATGCTGAGCCTATGCCTGTTTTGGAGGATCTCTTATCACAACTGTCCCAGGCTACATACTTTAGCAAACTAGATCTATCCAAGGGATATTGGCAGATCCCTTTAACTGATAAAGCCAAACCTCTAACTGCATTTATGACTCCATATGGTTTATTCCAATGGAATTATATGTGTTTTGGCCGTGTCAATGCTCCCGCGACTTTTGTGCGCATGATGCGGAGACTCTTAGGAGATAGGTCTGATGTCATCACATACATAGACGACATCTGTTTATTCCATAGTTCTTGGCAAGAACATATCACAGGATTAAAATCTTTATTAATGCTGCTCAGAAAGCATGGTTTGACAGTTAGACCTTCAAAGGTTCAGATTGGTTGTCGAGAAATTTCATTTCTTGGTCACCGTGTTGGTAACCACATGTTATACCCTGATGAGCACACTGTCAAACGCATATTAGAATTAGATATCCCTCGGACAAAGAAACAGGTTAGGAGCATGTTAGGACTCAATAACTTCTATCACAAGTTCATTCCGAACTTTTCATCGATTTCATCTGTCCTGTCATCTTTGACTAAAAAGGGAGCTCCTAATAAAATTGTTTGGTCCGACACTTGCAGTGGAGCTTTGAACAAAATTAGAACTGTATTTTCCAAGGCACCTATTTCGGTGTTACCTAATATCACTATGCCATTTCTTCTGAGAACTGATGCTTCTCAGACTGGCATTGGTGGTTGCCTGTTGCAATGGTTCAATGATACTCCACATCCATGCTTGTATGTAAGCAGGAAGTTGCTACCAGCAGAAACTCGGTATTCCACCAGTGAAAGAGAACTCTTGTCCATCATTTGGTGTATAAGCAAGTTATCACGCTATTTACTTGGCGCACACTTCTACTCCAGACGGATCACCGTCCACTAACATCCCTAAATCAAAAAACTTCGACAAACAGTAGATTACACAGATGGTTTTTGCTTATCCAAGAATATAGATATACAATTATCCCCATCAAGGGATCAGAAAACTTTCTGGCAGACTTATTGTCAAGGAATGTAACTGGAAAGTGAAATTGTTAGTGCCAGATAATGACATTGTCTGATCTTGTTTTGTTTTTTTTTCAGGTGATATACTATTGAAACATTCATGCTACAACTTTAAGTGCATTTTTTAAAAGATTGGTTTACATTTTGTCTAAACTGTTTAGATATATCTGTTTTCATGTCATTTGGTACTACAATTACTATTTCATATATATTATTCTAAGCAGTATGATTTTTTTTTCTTTCCTAATAGATTAATAGTTCTTGGGCTAACTATCCACTGTTCTCAAGCGAAAACCCTTGGTTTCCGCTCGGGAACAGGGGGGCAATGTTGGGAGTAGAAAATGCTTAGTTTTATTGCCAGTTTGGCACTTTGCCACTTTACCCAATAGCCACTCTATGTCACGTGATGAGACTGGCTGTGAAAGTATTGCTAACGAGGCGGGTGAAAAGGAGAGTTAGCGAAGTGGGCACGGAGTGACCAGCCGTCTGGCGGTCGAGATGTGAATATGGCTATGTGTGTGTGTATAGCCCTAAAATATATTCATGTGTATAATATCCTCTACATGGAAGTAGCTTATATAACTGCATATCATATTTCAGGATTGTTCATGCAAATGAGTGACTATTATTATTATTATTAATCTTGATTATGTTCTTATTGCCTGACCACATCAATGGGTCTATTGTGAAGTTTCGTCATGTGTATTAAAGTTATAAACCGTCACTCAGCTGTTATTACTTTCGTTGGAGAAAGAGATGTGTGCACAAAAGGAAATTAATGTTTATTTGCCAGGCACGTAAAGAGAGAGAACCCTGGACACGAAATTCATATCAATATTGGATACAGTAGAACTCCATTTGTCCGAACCCCATGGGACCGAGCATCGTTCGGATAATCAAATGTTCGGATAATTGGATTACATAATGTATCGAGTACATGTACACATATTTCTAAAAATAATTAACCATCACAAGGAAAATACACTACAAAACATATTTACTTGTACTATAATAATAATACCCACACTGTATTAGATCACTGTATCACCAAAATCTTTTATTACACTGCAGTGCATGTACTACTTGTATTAATTATTTTTGTTAAGAAAGAGAAATGTTTTCAAAATAACATTACAAACGATTCAAAACCAGGCGCAACTTACGTATATATGTACTTGCACAGATGTAGCCCACTATTTAAAATAATGAGGAATCCTCTTTTGCACCAAACTGGATAGTCTCGTTTTGGCTGCTAAGTCCCGCATTCTCTTCAACAGCAGAAGCTGTGTAGGACAGCTGTCATCTTCTTGCTCGTACCAAGCCATCGCTGTTTCTAGTGCTATAAAGGCCTCTTCAGGACTTGGTCGACGTTTTGGTTTTTCTTCATAATCTACAAGTACATCATGTACTTCTGAGGAGTCTTCATCATCGGTCACTACATGTATTTGGTTTTCTTCTTGCACAAAAGACAAAATTTCTTCGTCATTCAAAAACTGAAAACCAGAATCATTATCATCTTCTAGCCACATGTGTGCATCATTTTTGTCACAGTCCGAAAATCCGGGCATTGCTTGAAACAGTTCCACAACTTCATTTATACAATCATCATTTGTGTCCACTGCAGTAGTTTCATTTCCTCCTTTTTTCCCAAGCAATCTACTCCAAGCCTTGTTGAGATTATCTTGTGTCAGGGTGGTCCAAGCATCATCTAACATATAGCAGCAGTCTTTGAGATTAAGCTTTTTGGAAAACGCCACCACACTTTCTTCATCTTCAGTCAACAATAAACGACGCAGGACTTCCTTCTTGTACATCTTTTTAAGCTTTGCTATAACACCCTGATCTATTGGTTGAATCAGTGCTGTTACATTGGGAGGCAGAAAAATTACTTTAAAATTTGCATCAACTGCATTCAATGTATCCGTCTCTGGATGAGATGGTGCATTGTCCAGTAGAAGAATTATTTTTCCAGTTTTCTTTTCTTGTTCTCTCAACCTCTTCACATTTGGGATGAACTGATTTGTATACCAATCAAGAAATATTTCACTATTCATCCAAGCACTCTTCTGTGCTTTGTAACACAATGGGAGACATGTCACATTCTTTAAACAACGTGGTTTTTTTGGCTTTGCCGATCATTAGCACCGGTAAACGATGACTTCCACTGGCATTCGCGGCTACCAAAATTGTTACTCTCTCTTTGCACTTTTTAAACCCAGGGACAGCTGCTTCGTGCTGAGATGCAAGTGATTTTTGAGGCAATGATTTCCAGTATAAGCCAGTCTCATCGGCATTATACACATCATCGAGTGAATAACCTTCTTCTTCCAAAAAAGCCAAGAATGTTTCTTTAAAATTTTTAGCGGCAGTTGCATCGCTAGATAAAGATTCCCCTTGAATCTCCAATTCTCGTATGCCATGACGAGATTTAAAGTTTCTTAACCATCCCTGGCTAGCCTTAAAGTCAGGAGGACCGTCAAGTTGATTGTTGAACTGAAGTGCCTTTTCACACAACAGAGAACCAGAGATAGGTTCCCTTTTGCTTCTTCTTTGCACAAACCATATATACAAAGCCTCTTCCAATTTCACATCTTTCGCATTTCTCATGGTTTTACGTTTCTTCGACCCATTTTCACTATCAAATTTCGATGCAAAAACTCATAATTTTATCCTTGTTACTTTTGATGTCAGAGACGGTAGCTTTCCCAACATTGAAAATCCTCGCAAGTGAAGACACAGTTTCACCTTGTCCTAGTCTCTTGATAATTTCTGTTTTCGTTTCAATTGACAAAACATTGCGGTTCCTTTTATATGCTTTAGGCCTACTGGAAGATGCCATATCGCACATAGAAATACTTGTACACCAAAATTATTCTGCTGTAGTAGCAGACACAGTTATTTTAAGTTGAACTGTCTGTTTAGCCAGTGTTCTACCTAGAACGCACTCGTACACTGGATTGGTAAACCAGATATTAACTGACTTTATGATCTAACTGACTTCCTGTACGTAAGCGACCGACCATTAGCCACCCCATTCTCTACAAATTGTTCGCACACATTTGAAGTTTGCCGCATCAAAAGATTCAGAATTTTAGTCTAACGTGACTGTGGCATCTGATTTTTTTTTTTCTGGAAAAAGTGTTCGGATAATTGGATGTTCGGATAATTGGGGTTCGGATAAATGGAGTTCTACTGTACTAATAAACAGTCGTGCAAAAGCTAAAGGCAGGAATAAGCACGAAAAATATAAATAACCTTCCCTCAACAGTTGGGTAGCCAAGCCTTGTGCCTCGCGATGTTTTATGCCTGAATTAATTATGTGCACCAAGTTTATCTAAAATGCATTTGCATCAATTGAACTATAACATGATTGAACATGAAACAGGAGTTCAGATGCACTTTTAAGGCAACGTGTTTTAAGCTGTTTTGAAGAACTGGGCTGTTTAACAATGACTTTTTGTTCGTGTAAATGAACTTTCTTGCAAACGGACCTTTTTGCAAACACTGCGGTGAAACCAGCAATCGGGCAAATGAATTTCCCGTGCAAACGAAAGTTTTTGACGCACAGCGGCAAATTAGCCACGCCCCGTGACCTTTAACGTCAGCAGGAATTTAGGTCAACAAACACGCTCATATTGATTTCTGTTTATAGAATATTTTAAAGACAAACGAAGTACCTATTTTTCCAAAAACATTGAAGGCTTTCAGGGACCATACGTGTACTAACATTTATAAATCTATAAAAGAAACTCTATGGACCTTATTATTAAGAAATAAATAAAACAGTTCGACCAGACGACATATTATCACACAAGTTTTCAGAACTATAGTTTCTATTTCTGGCTCAGTGTTCCTGATTCAAGCGAGACAGTATTAACAACGTTACGCCGTTCAGACCAAAATACTTTAGTCTGCATTTTACGATACGTTTAGTTTCATTTTGAAAGCTTGTTTAAAGCATCTTGTGCTTTCCGAGCGTGTTCCATCTTCGCTATTTTTTTCTCTCTATTCTATATGTTCAGTGTTGCCATTTTTTTTTTTTTAGGTATCCTTTTTTCCATTCATCTTTGGAAGGATGATGAAAGGGGAACTTCTATAGGTTTATGTGAGGTTTGCATTTAAGGAATTTTAACGCTTTGACGCATTCATACTGATAGTCCTTTTTTGCATTGCGAACATTTCATTTTTGTTTAGCTGTGGTGTTAGGTATTACGTTTTGTTATTGTTTCATATATATGTCTCACATTGTCAGTTGTTGTAATATTGCTTTCTATACCTTCTTCTCTTTAGTTGTGAATGTGACGGTTGTTTCGTTTTAGTTGTGAATTATTTGTAGTGTATAATAGTTATTATTTGTTTACATGTTAATATAGAATATTGTTTTTGTTGTCTTATGTTAGTTAATTTTGATTTGTTTTTGTGGGTGTTGTATTTGAAAATATACCATCATCATCATTATCATTGACATCATTGCCTTCATCTTTTCATTGTACATTTGTCTGGACCCATTGATATACATGGCATAATTTTGCATATTTTTTTCTTTCATTATAACATGTATTGAGCACTGCAGTGTTCATTAACAATATCACCATAATTTACCACATTTTAATTATGTCCTTCGTGGTTTTGTAGGACTTACATATGTATTGAGTTTTATATTGTTCATCATTATAAATATCACTATATTTTGAACAGAAAATAGTTTCTGGGAGAAAACCATGTCTTCGTTTCAGGACTTTATAGAAATTGGGATTAAATTTAATAAATCAGGAGCGGAACTAGAGACGTTTGCTACCACACAATTTGACAGCTATAATGCAAGAATTGAAAGGCAGAATGAACGTGAATTAAAACGTCTTCAGTTAGAACATGATGAGAAAGAAAAAGATCTTGCACAAGCTCTTGCGCTAGAAAAACTAAAGATTAACGCTGAGCAAGAAAAATTAAGATTAGCTGCTGCAACTGCTCAAAATGCAACTGATTTGGAGATAGAGAAATTGCGTATTCAGAAAGATATAGATGTTGCTGTCGCCCTAAGAAAAGTGGAGTTGGACGCTCCAAACACATCATCTAGTACACCTGTGACCACAAACCGGATACGATTGCCTAATTTCAACCAAAAAAATCGACTGCATCGATAGTTTCTTACAACGTTTTGAGCTCAAGGTCAGTGCGTTGAAGATCCCCAAGGGTCAATGGAGTGCAACATTATGCGATTTTTTAACAGCGGACGCTCTACAGGCTTATTTTGCTCTGGACAGCGGTAGTAGAGAAGACTACGATGTTGTCAAGGAGACATTGCTACGTAAATTTCAGCTTACGGAAGCAGGATTCCGTGATAAATTTCATTCCTGTCTGCCTAACAGGAAAGCTGACTTTGGAGAATTTATCTCATTAATAAAATTTTATTCTACAAGATAGATAGAATTGTCCGGAATTGATAAGACCTTCACTGGCTTACTTGATCTAATGTTACGTGACAAGGTGTTGGCGGCATGTAGCACCGATGTTGCCTCATTTTTTCAAGAAAGAAAACCGAAAGACCTTGAGGCAATGGAGATACTTGGGAGACAATGTATGACAGCTCACCCAGATAAAGAGGTTCACAAACCAACTATAAAGGATGCACTCCCAGTATGTGTGGCTCGTCATGACTATAGAGATGGTGGTCATAGACCTCGATCACTGAGTGTGGACAGCAGAGAAAGGCAAAACTATATATCCAACTACCGAGGAAAATATAACTTCCCAAAGCAAAGGTCACCATCTAACTTCTCACAGAGACGAGACTATGGTTATTCAAACCAAGGTCAGTGGCGGCAGAATTCTAGCCGTAATGAGGAAATGCATCACAAACGGATGGATCATAGACCCACACAAGACAATGCACCCTACAGTGGTAATAGGAATAGTGGCAGATGTTGGTCATGTGCTGGGAATAGACCTTATAAGAAATATTATGGAAACAGCACTAACAAACACTGTGGGCATAATGACAATAGCGATCACGAGAAGGGTAATGCATGTGTAACTGCAAAGAAGAATGATGAGAAGGGAGCCGACCATGCCAATGCATGTATTGTTAGCTCACTTAATGATGAAAATTGTTATGGGTGCAAATCTTTATTCCAACCTGGTTCACAGCCTAGATTGATCTGTGAGCATGCTCTACCTGCTATGTCATCTTGTGAGAACGTGGGACGCCATACGTTATATACTAGTTTCCTGTATAACAGGCATGTAAGTGTCCTTCGTGATTCTGGCTGTACCACTGTTGGAGTCCGTAGATCGCTAATTGATGAATCTGCCTTTATTTGTAAAACAGTAAAGTGCATAACATTTGGTGGGAGTATAGAGTGTTACCCAGTGGCAGAAATAGATATTGCCACACCTTTCTTTACAGGTAAGGTAAGGGCATGTGTCCTTGACCAACAAGTATCAGACATTATCCTTGGTAATATACCAGGTATTAAGGATTGCTCTCCAGAGGAGATACATAAATGGGTTGAATCTCAACCAGTGTTGGCTAACGCTGTGGTCACTAGGGCCCATCATGCCGCTGAATTCAAGGCATAGCCAGCTATACCATTTAGTGAGAGAGCAACTCTTCAGAATGTTCAGAATGTTTCCCCAGTCGTTCGCTCCCAAACAGCGCGAAGATGTTGCTTTGCAACCATTGTTTGCTCTAGCAGAGAGCAAACATGTGAAGAAGACAAAAACTTCACGTTATTGGATTGAATTTAAAAACTCAGTACTGACTAGATGCTTTGACAACTATGTTTTAGTCAGGAGTCAGGTAGTTATTTCAAAGAGTTTTAGACCTATTGTATTGAATACTGCCAATGACTCGCTTTTAGCTGGTCATATGGGGATTAAGCGTACTCTGTTTCGTGTCACCTCAAATTTTTATTGGCCCTGTGTTAACAAAGACGTAAAGCTATACTGCAGGTCATGTACAACTTGTCAAAAGGTAGCACGTAGGGGCAAGCACCACGCTGCACCCTTACAAGTCACTGATGTGCCATTACGGCCTTTCACCAAGCTTGCAGTTGACATAGTTGGTCCTATGTCAGTCATGTCAGATAGAAGATACAGATATATCCTAACTTGTATAGACTTATGTACACGGTGGCCAGAGGCCATACCATTGAAGACTATTACCTTAGCAGCTGTCGCTGATGCTTTATTTGTTATTTTTTGTCGCATAGGATTTCCTGATGAAATTTAATCAGATCGTGGTACTCAATTTATGTCTCAAATGATGAAAGATATTGAGAACATGTTAGCAATTAAGCATTCGTTCACAAGCCCATACCATCCAGAAAGCAATGGCGTTTGCGAGCGTTTCAATGGCTCGTTGAAGCAGTTGTTAGGCAAAGTCACCGAGACATGTCCTCGTGACTGGGACCGGATGTTACCAGCAGTCTTTTTTGCTTACAGAGAAGTGCTCCATGAGAGCACTGGCTTTTCGCCATTTGAGTTGGTATATGGTGCCAACCCTAGAGGTCCTATGCTCATACTCAAGTATTTGTTGTTGGGATCAGTGGAGGATAATACTGTCCGCACCAGCTATGAACTGGTCATTGATCTCAGACAACGCCTTGTGGATGCATGTAGTTATGCATCAGGTATGATACGTAATACTTCACACAGGTCGAGATTGCGCTGCAACCAATCTCGAAAATTACGCTCGTTATTACCAGGAGAACAAGTATGGCTACTTCTTCCGACCAAGGAAAATAAACTGCTAATTTCCTGGCAGGGCCCTTTTAAGGTGGTTGAGAAGAAAACTGATGTAGATTATGCCATTGACATAAGGGGCAAAGTTAAAACATTTCACATTAATATGTTAAAATTGTATGTGGAGCGCCCTGCAGAGTTAGAACCTATCTTGCACAGTATTTCTGATGAACCAGTTCGACAGACTTTGTCAGCTGTTGTGGAATCTGATGATTCTACAGCGAGCGATATTTCTTTTAATTTTCCTCTGCTGCCTTTAACATTTTCCGAATCTTGGAGAGATGTAACTGTATCAGGTGATTTCGATTCTAGTTATCGAGAACAGGCTCTGGCTGTTTTAGAATCTTTCTCTGATGTGTTGACTGAACTTCCAGGTCGCACTGATGTTATCTCTCATGATATTACATTGAGTGATGATCACCCTATCAAACTCAGACCGTATACTATACCTTTACACTACAGATCTCAGGTGGATAGTGAACTTAAGGATATGCTACGCATGGGCATCATTTCTCCTTCTGAATCATCCTATTCTTTTCCTATGGTTCTAGTTAGAAAGAAGGACAAATCTCTTCGAATCTGCATTGATTTTAGACGTCTAAACAGTGTCACTCTCACAGATGCTGAGCCTATGCCTGTTTTGGAGGATCTCTTATCACAACTGTCCCAGGCTACATACTTTAGCAAACTAGATCTATCCAAGGGATATTGGCAGATCCCTTTAACTGATAAAGCCAAACCTCTAACTGCATTTATGACTCCATATGGTTTATTCCGATGGAATTATATGTGTTTTGGCCGTGTCAATGCTCCCGCGACTTTTGTGCGCATGATGCGGAGACTCTTAGGAGATAGGTCTGATGTCATCACATACATAGACGACATCTGTTTATTCCATAGTTCTTGGCAAGAACATATCACAGGATTAAAATCTTTATTAATGCTGCTCAGAAAGCATGGTTTGACAGTTAGACCTTCAAAGGTTCAGATTGGTTGTCGAGAAATTTCATTTCTTGGTCACCGTGTTGGTAACCACATGTTATACCCTGATGAGCACACTGTCAAACGCATATTAGAATTAGATATCCCTCGGACAAAGAAACAGGTTAGGAGCATGTTAGGACTCAGTAACTTCTATCACAAGTTCATTCCGAACTTTTCATCGATTTCATCTGTCCTGTCATCTTTGACTAAAAAGGGAGCTCCTAATAAAATTGTTTGGTCCGACACTTGCAGTGGAGCTTTGAACAAAATTAGAACTGTATTTTCCAAGGCACCTATTTCGGTGTTACCTAATATCACTATGCCATTTCTTCTGAGAACTGATGCTTCTCAGACTGGCATTGGTGGTTGCCTGTTGCAATGGTTCAATGATACTCCACATCCATGCTTGTATGTAAGCAGGACGTTGCTACCAGCAGAAACTCGGTATTCCACCAGTGAAAGAGAACTCTTGTCCATCATTTGGTGTATAAGCAAGTTATCACGCTATTTACTTGGTGCACACTTCTACTCCAGACGGATCACCGTCCATTAACATCCCTAAATCAAAAAACTTCGACAAACAGTAGATTACACAGATGGTTTTTGCTTATCCAAGAATATAGATATACAATTATCCCCATCAAGGGATCAGAAAACTTTCTGGCAGACTTATTGTCAAGGAATGTAACTGGAAAGTGAAATTGTTAGTGCCAGATAATGACATTGTCTGATCTTGTTTTGTTTTCAGGTGATATACTATTGAAACATTCATGCTACAACTTTAAGTGCATTTTTTAAAAGATTGGTTTACATTTTGTCTAAACTGTTTAGATATATCTGTTTTCATGTCATTTGGTACTACAATTACTATTTCATATATATTATTCTAAGCAGTATGATTTTTCTTTCCTAATAGATTAATAGTTCTTGGGCTAACTATCCACTGTTCTCAAGCGAAAACCCTTGGTTTCCGCTCGGGAACAGGGGGGCAATGTTGGGAGTAGAAAATGCCTTAGTTTATTGCCAGTTTGGCACTTTGCCACTTTACCCAATAGCCACTCTATGTCACGTGATGAGACTGGCTGTGAAAGTATTGCTAACGAGGCGGGTGAAACAGTCGTGCAAAAGCTAAAGGCAGGAATAAGCACGAAAAATATAAATAACCTTCCCTCAACACTGCACTAGAATCGAATATAATGTATAGTTATAGCATGTACAAATGATTGTCTATACTATGAGAGTGCTTACTGTTGTGAATGCCTATATGAGAATAACTATGAGCGTACGATATATTGTGTTTTGTTAGACCAGGTGTGGACAGTCGTTGTTATTTTTCACGATTACCAGTACCTGGGGTGGCTTATTTCATGCTCATATTGTGTTTGGTGGATAGGTTGAGTAGGCATGAACGACAATGGTGGTGGAGAACCATGGCACTCTCTAGACAGATGAGGAGGTGCTGGCATGGCATATATTCGTCCCAACTCCGTACGGGGTCGGGCAAGGACTCATCCGATGGAAAAAAACTACGTTTTCCTTCTTAAAGGGGGGGGGGGGAGAATGTCACGGCATATTTACAAATATAGATAGGCGACATCGTTATCAGCGGGTTTTGGCAACGCTGATAACTTTTTGAAAAACCGGTTAGTCTGGCGACACCGGAAGTGCAAGATAGAAAGGCGCGAGAGAAGCAGTTGAAGCTGGGCCTTTGTTAGACAGTGACGGACATTTTTGTGGTTCCCTTTTCATGGAAGGTGGAATACGGGTGATAGTGATTTGGTCTAGTGGACATAATTATAATTCTGGAGTGGTTTAGTGTCCAGTGATATTATTGTCAGGCCATCGGGTATCATTTACCAGTGGATTGGTTTTTCCATTGTGTAGTTTCCAGTTCGCCAGAGAGAGCGAGTGTTCAGTACTAAGTTTGTATAGTGCTGTTTACTATCATTTGTTTGGAGTATTGTGATATATAGTAATTGAGAAGTTTCTCGGGCAGTATTTTATGTATTCCATATTGTTTCAGCCGTGTGTGGCTATACTGTGTGTAGTGCTTGATTAAAGAGGGAATTCCTATAGAAAGTGTTATCTTCCTGTGTCAACCGTTTCATGTTGTGGTCGTATCCTTAGATAATGAGCCAAGTATTAAATTAGCGTCAATGGTAAATCCACAGCAGAATTAGAGCAGTTGACATGTGTATATATATATATATATATATATATATATATATATATATATATATATATATATATATATATATATATATATATATACCTATCTATCTATCTATCTATCTATCTATATATCTATCTATCTTGGGAGCCGCGCTGGTGTTATGGCTTCGGCGTTGTACTGGCGACTAGGTGTTCCTGGTTCAAACCCGGGCGTCAGCGTTTGAAGAAATGCTTACGGCCGGAAATTTGACTGAATAGCCTGAACGGCTCCTGTGATAAACCCTCTGTGGATGGGAAGGAGCGAAGCTCCTTACCGGGTTGGAAGGAAAGTCCTCAGGTTCCCCAGCCTCGCAATGACATGTCATTGGGCCGAAGGGCTGAAAGCCCAAGTGCCGCTGGTTAAGGAAAAAAGAAAAAGAAACAAAAAATATATCTATCTATCTATCTATCTATCTATCTATCTATCTATCTATCTATCTATCTATCTATCTATCTATCTATCTATCTACCTATCTACCTATCTATCTATCTATCTATCTATCTATCTATCTATCTATCTATCTATCTATCTATCTATCTATCTATCTATCTATCTATCTATCTATCTATCTACCTATCTATCTATTTACCTATCTATATATCTACCTATCTATCTATATATCTATCTACCTATCTTGTTGTATAATGTCCCTTGATGTCCTTTTTCAGCTATGTGATGTCAGTAATAAAGAAATAGTGTTCTGAACATGTCTTCCTTCATTTAAATGCACCTCTTTTTCGTGTGTGGTCCTCTACAGTTAACGAGTCTGTTTGTCTGTCCTGTGTTTTCTAAAATTAACGTTGTTGTTGTCACTATCAATCTAACTATCTATCCATTTTGAGAAGGCGGGAATAGAAAAATGCAGGAAAAAAATTTGAGATGCACGACATACATGATTGACAAACAGGCTGAGAGACGCAGTGGCTGACTGATAGACGGTAGACAGACAGACATACAGACAGACAAGCAGGCAGGCTGATTGACTGACTGATTGATTGATTGATTTACCTAACAGTCCCGATGGATCTTCTGGACACACTAACGTGTTTCCCATGTGTTGCTGCGTCAGTCTCCCATTGTTTACCTGAGTTTCGTTTTCTTCACTAGCTATGTTAGACAGGACCATCTGCCTAAAAGACCTGCTGAGATCTCTCTCCTCACAATCCACAGGTTCCGCAAAACTACTTTTGTCCGCGTCGTTCGTCTCTACTTGCAACACCATTTGTTCGTACTTGTCTGGAATAACTTGTCTGAAGATGTGGGTTAACATCCCATCTGAGCTTTGGCGAGGGATACGTCTGGTGGTTACTCCACAACCCAAGATCAAACCGAGTGTAACAAGGACAGCTAGAATGTACAGCATCCATCTCCATGACATTATACGTCTTTTTACAGACAACATAGCAGGACACAAGCAACCTGGAGAATTATACTCAAATCATCAATCAGTAAGCTCTCACACTGATACAATTTTAACAAACTGCGTATTCGAAAACTTTTAATTTCTTTTTTTGTCATCAAATTTTGATTGATCAACATTTTTTTCTTGCTTAGATACATAGCTGGAACAAGGGATTTGTCAAGATGGCGTGAGGTCTCGTAATCGTGCTCTTTATACCCATCCTTACCGTGCCGGGTATTGTATGCATTCTTACCAAACTCAGTTTCATGCTTTTTAGTTGGATCACACTTAATTCCCGCAGTTGATGCTGTTCTAGTACTCTACAAAAACATAATATATTTATGATTCTCAAATCGTAATTAATGTTTGTCTCAATTCATGTTAAATTACAAATGAGCTTTTGCTGTGGTGCAGCTTTAGAAAGGGGTAGGAATAATGCAGACATAGGAAAACCAACAATTTTTAGTGTGAATTTCTAGTTTATTGTTATTTTTTTTTTAAATAAATATCCGCGCTCAAGAGGCAGTCCTTAATAGTTATCTTTTTTTTTTTTTTGGTCACTCTTGGCCAAATTATTTATTCTCTTGACGAGGCAATCAGTCACCAAAACTTTAAAATAGTTTCCATCTGTGTTTGTCCCTTAAAGTTATGAGTTAGGGGCCGTTCACAAATTTCGTAACGCAATTTATGACATTTTTACCCCCCCCCCTTTTTCCCGTAACTTTTGCGTAACAAACACTCACATTTCAGAATTCTCTCCCCCCCCCCCCCCCCAAACCCTCCAAACCAAGAAAGCGTAAATCTCGGTAACCCGTCCACCTCCTCTTTGCATTATGTAATTTGTGAACGGCACCTAATATGTTTCGTTTATAAGGGCTTTCCTGCGTGTTTTTTTTCGTAAGGGGGGGGGGGGGCGATAACACTGAGAAAATGGAACAAATGATACGAGAAAAACAACACTTTGTCTATATTAGATGGTTGCACCATTAGCACCGTACAAGATGACCTTCGTCTATCTTGGATGGTTGCATAAGGCCTGTACAAGATGACCTTCGTCTATCTTGGATGGTTGCATCATAAGCCCCGTACAAGATGACCTTCGTCTATCTTGGATGGTTGCATCATAAGCCCCGTACAAGATGACCTTCGTCTATCTTGGATGGTTGTATCATAAGCCCTGTGCAAGATGACCTTCGTCTATCTTGGATGGTTGCATCATAAGCCCTGTACAAGAGGACCTTCGTCTATCTTAGATGGTTGCATCATAAGCCTCGTACAAGAGGACCTTCGTCTATCTTGGATGGTTGTATCATAAGCCCCGTACAAGAGGACCTTCGTCTATCTTGGATGTTTGTATCATAAGCCCCATACAAGAGGACCTTCGTCTATCTTGGATGGTTGCATCATAAGCACTGTACAAGATGACTTTCGTCTATCTTGGATGGTTGCATCATAAGCCCCGTACAAGAGGATCTTCGTCTATCTTGGATGTTGCATCGTAAGCCCTGTACAAGAGGGCCTTCGTCTAACTTGGATGTTGCATAAGTCCTGTACAAGAGGACTTCGTCTATCTTGGATGGTTGCATCATAAGCCCCGTACAAGAGGACCTTCGTCTATCTTGGATGTTGCATCATAAGACGCGTACAAGAGGACCTTCGTCTAACTTGGATGGTTGTATCATAAGCCCCGTACAAGATGACCTTCGTCTATCTTGGATGGTTGCATAAGCCTTGTACAAGATGACCTTCGTCTATCTTGGATGGTTGCATCATAAGCCCCGTACAAGAGGACCTTCGTCTATCTTAGATGGTTGCACCATTAGCCCCGTACAAGATTACCTTCGTCTATCTTGGATGGTTGCATCATAAGCCCTGTGTGGCCGGGGCAGGGTGTTGGGGGTTGCTGTTTACTACGAAGAATCTAGTTAATCGACTAGCCTAATCGCTAGAGGTGGAAATTGTTCTTCAACAGACTTAAGGTTATACCAGGTTCTGGGATGATCCTCTAAGATAGTTAAGTAAGGAGCAGTAGATTGATCAATATTAGTTTCCAGCAGACATACCTTTCTTCCATCCAAATGTGTGTGGCAAATTGATTGAAAGACGACCGGCCTTTGGTCTCAACGTAATCTTTATTGACCACAACTTATTTACAAGTAGACGTGGTAAAAATTCATAGCTTGCATATCTCATTTATCCATCAAAGCAAAATGCCTTCAATAATATTACATGTGCTTCTGACTTCATATGAACCACTCAGATTCAACATTTGAGGAAAATTCTTTCCTGCTCAATACCATTTAACGAGTAAGTGCATGTTTGCAGTTAATCACTCTGCTTGTTCATTTATTAAATAGCTCTGTTTCCTACCAAAATGCCAGTGCTTCTACATGACGGGGCAACTCTGCATATTTGTTTGAAGGAAAACCTACAGCCATGATTTTTTCCTTTGAATCTGCAAAAACTATCCTGTGTCGACATGTCAAACATAATGCGGTAATTATGGCAACTACTTACTGTCTTCCAGTTCGGAATTTAAACACAGATAAGTACCTTTTTGTAGTTAAAGCATTATCAACTTCAGATTTTCTAGTCCCACTATTAGAAAAATCTTGATTGCAGTAAACCACTGCGTTCTAGACACATCTGCTTGTCTCTCAAGCTGGGCACGTACTCTAACTAAAGCTTTTTTTTTGGGTGCTGGGGAAAATTTTCTTTTACATTAAAAAAAATCAGAAGTTACAATAAAAATTAGCACATTTAATTTATTAATAATAATAATAAAAACGTTGTTATTGTTAAAAGTTGAAATCACTTTTTATAACACACATGTCACGTGACCATGACAAATGTTCAGTACGATCCTTGAGCTTATTTTGAGGCATGCACAGAACGGCATCTTTTATACAAGGAGAAATTAAATTCTCAGCTATAGTCTGATTTTTACCACATTTAGCAATACGATAACTAATACGGTAGGAGGCTTCAACCGCATTTTTGTTATCTTTGTTAGCTGACGACAAGTATGATGTCACATTCCGTTGTTTCAATAGGCGCTGAAAAAAATTGCGTTCATTGTTTTCATAACTGGGGTGTTTTGTTTGTAAATTCCGCAAGAGTAACTAAGGTTTCATGCTACCATTGGATAATACTTCCCGACACACTACACAGTGTGGCTTAGCACAGTCCTCATCTCATATAAACGAAAACCCATACTTCATGTATTCGTCACTGTATTTTCTCTTTTTAGCTCTATGTAAAACTGAAGATCGTGTCTTTTCACTATCCTGCATCAAAGTCTGAGGCGTGTCCTGAGAAGTACTTGGCGATTATTCACATTCCACATTATGTGTCGGTTTTTTTACTGTGCCGGTTTTCAACCACTGATCCATATAATAATAATACACGATAATACACGAATTGAACAATTAATCACTTTAAGTTAAGTTAAAACAATGACAAAAACTACTGTATATAGAAACACTGTCTCACGTATGTAAAATTTGGGTCAAGAATCGACACTATTACTTCCGGGACATTAAACGTTCATAGATAGTGTGGAGAGCAGTGGAGGACCCTGTCTGCTGATGCTTCCACCATGGCACCCCTACGACCCATGACGGGTTATGGGTTGAGATGATGATGATGAGATAGTGTGGAAGATCAAACAAGTCATATTTTTTATGAAATATTCAACGGCACAACTATAATCCCATAGTCATCATAATGAAGACTATTGTGTAAAAATATTGAATTGTGGTCATACGAAACACCATAGATTTTCACACACGCCAGTCCAAGCAGACAACACGCCAGTGGCGCGAAAGAAAAACGGCGGAGATTGTCTCACACAGTTCATGTTGTATAGTATAGAGTTGAATTAATTTCACAACTGTTGACTTGTCTTTTACACTGTAGACATATGTATCTTTTTTCCGCCATTACTCAATTTTTTTTCGCGTACCCCTGAACGTCCTGTCGCGTACCCCCAGGGGTACGCGTACCACAGGTTGGGAACCGCTGAACTAAGCTATAGTCTGTTTAGTTAGAAGTGATAGTTCCTAAAGTGACGAAGTCACTGTCACACCTGTACATGAGAACCTTCGTCTATCTTAGATGGTTGCACCATTAGCCTCGTACAAGAGGACCTTCGCCTATCTTAGATGGTTGCATCAAAAGCCCCGTACAAGAGGACCTTCGTCTATCTTGGATGGTTGCATAAGCCCTGTACAAGAGGACCTTCGTCTATCTTGGATGGTTGCATCATAAGCCCCATACAAGAGGACCTTCGTCTATCTTGGATCGTTGCACCGTTAGCCCTGTACAAAAGGACCTTCGTTTATCTTGGATGGTTGCACCATTAGCCCCGTACAAGAGACCCTTCGTCTATCTTGGATGGTTGCGTCATAAGCCCAGTACAAGAAGAGCTTAGTCTATCTTGGATGGTTGCACCATTAGCCCCGAACAAGAGGACCTTCGTATATGTTAGATGGTTGCATCGTAAGTCCGGTACAAGAGGACCTTCGTCTGTCTTGGATGGTTGCACCATTAGACCCGTACAAGATTACTTTCGTCTATCTTGGATGGTTGTATCATAAGCCCCGTACAAGATGACCTTCGTCTATCTTGGATGGTTGGATCATAAGCCCCGTACAAGAGGACCTTCGTCTATCTTGGATGGTTGCATCATAAGCCCCGTACAAGAGGACCTTCGTCTATCTTGGATGTTGTATCATAAGCCCCGTACAAGATGACTTTCGTCTATCTTGGATGGTTGTATCTATTTGTCGATTAGTCTTGAATTCTTTCCAACTGATGTTCATGAGTTTTCTAAGACATTTGTTCTCGAATGTATTCAGCTTGTTCTCCAATGATTTTGTTATTTTCCAACTCTCACAGCCGTATGTTAACACTGAGATAACATTTGAATTTAAACAGACGAAGCTTGGTATGTATATTCAATGATCGTAATTTCCAAATGTTAGATAATCTATTGAAGGCGCTAGCTGCCAAAGCAATTCTAGTATGGATTTCTCTTGTTGTGTCACCATCCTGAGTCATTTTACTGCCTAAATAATTGAAACTTTCAACTTTCTGTAGTTTTTTCCCGTTCAAGATGATATCAAAGGTCTCGTTAGAAAAGTTCATAGCTTTAGTTTTAGAGGCATTTATTTGGAGACCAATTTTAACCGAGAGATGACACAAATTATTTATTGCTTCTTGGGATTGTCTTGGTGTTGAACTTAAGAATGCTACATCATCTGCGAAATCCAGGTCCCTTCTTCTATCTTGGATGCTGTATCATAAGCCCCGTACAAGAGGACCGTCTATCTTGGATGGTTGCATCAAAAGCCCCGTACAAGAGGACCTTCGTCTATCTTGGATGGTTGCATCATAAGCCCCGTACAAGAGAACCTTCGTCTATCTTGGATGTTGCATCATAAACCTTGTACAAGAGGACCTTCGTCTATCTTAGATGGTTGTATCATAAACCCCGTACAAGAGGACCGTCGTCTATCTTGGATGTTGCATCATAAACCTTGTACAAGAGGACCTTCGTCTTTCTTGGATGGTTGTATCATAAGCCCCGTACAAGATGACCTTCGTCTAACTTGGATATTGCATCATAAAACCTGTACAAGAGGACCTTCGTTTATCTTGGATGGTTGCATCATAAGCCCCATAAAGAGGACTTTCGTCTATATTGGATGGTTGTATCATAAGCCCCGTACAAGAGGACCTTCGTCTATCTTGGATGGTTGTATCATAAGCCCCGTACAAGATGACCTTCTTCTATCTTGGATGTTGTATCATAAGCCCCGTACAAGAGGACCTTCGTCTTTCTTGGATGGTTGCATCAAAAGCCCCGTACAAGAGGACCTTCGTCTATCTTGGATGGTTGCATCATAAGCCCCGTACAAGAGGACCTTCGTCTATCTTGGATGTTGCATCATAAACCTTGTACAAGAGGACCTTCGTCTATCTTAGATGGTTGTATCATAAGCCCCGTACAAGAGGACCTTCGTCTATCTTGGATGGTTGCATCATAAGCCCCGTACAAGAGGACTTTCGTTTATCTTGGATGGTTGTATCATAAGCACCGTACAAGGTGACCTTCGTCTATCTTGGATGGTTGCATCATAAGCCCCGTACAAGAGAGCCTTCGTCTATTTTGGATCGTTGCACCATTAGCCCCGTACAATATGATTGGTAGGTGATAGTTTTACTATTCTTTGCTTACCTTTCGAGCACCGGAAGCACAGAGTTCTGTATGTGAGGAAAACTGCCCAGCTCACGATGACCTACGACGCCAGACCTGGCCAGATGGTGCTAAGCTCAGGCAGAAGCTATAGGGCTGTAGCGCGGACCTGGAAAAGACTGTGGAATCCGTCCTGGCAACTGGTCTTCAGATTAAGCATGAGCACAAATTCAACGCAGAAGAGCAGCAATAAGTGAAGTAAAAGTAGCCGTTTGCAGATTAAAAGTAATGCCAGAAATATGAATTTGTACATACCGAATTGAAAATTACAGAAATTGATCACCTGCTTGTTCACTCATATTGAGCCCCTAGCCGAAGGTTGTTCGGTAAAAATGTTAATCTGTGTAGCTCTGTCTATATGTATTTAAACTGAGTCATTCGGGTGTAGCCATCAGCTTTTAATCAACCAAGTTATCAACTGCAACTACGGATTTATATTTACAGACACAAAAACAATTTATTTATGAAATATAATTTAAGCAGAGTTAACATTGAGAACTCAAATTACTTAGAAAAAGAAACAGGTAAATAGGTGGTTATCTTCTTTTAGAAAATGTCTCTTTTCATCAAAGGATGGTATGAATTATAGATGGATATTCTGAGTCGAGTCTCTGTGTCCAGGCGGCGGCAATGGGTTGTCGCTGGAGTCCTGTGTAGTTGATGCTTGGTCTCATGAAGTCTTAACTTTACCTTCTCACGCCATGAGTCGAATGGCATTTAGAGGACTGACAGTGTGAGTAAATCTCTCCAGTGATCTATTCCATGGGTTCTCAACCTTTTTATACTCATGGACCCCCCCCCCCCTTTTGAGCCTCATTTACCTCTGTGGCCCCCCTCATAGTCGCTGTTAGCCGGAAGATATGTACTTTACCATCTTTACTGTGGCCATCTGGAAATATGGCATGGTCCGGGGGGGGGGGGATAATAGCCCACGTTGAGAATCACTGCTCTAGGCTCTTCTGTTATGCTTGATGTCCAGAGCTGAGTACTAGTAGCTAGTACCAGAAACTATCTTTTTTATTTTATTATTTTTTTTTTAAATAGCACCTTCAGTAAATCTTTAGTCTCCTTACGTAAACATCAAGCGACCTCTGTTTTCCACCACCATTTCATCTTCCTCTCAATTTTCCTGATGCTATGAGCATGAAAACTCAGGTCATGACGACAAATGAAAGTGTATTACGAGAGCAAAAGAGGGCGAATGAATCATATTACAATGTACATAAGTTTGAAATAGAGGTATAGATATATGTATATTTATATCCTATGATGTCATCGTCGTCATCTTTGTGCTCCCAATGAAGCATGGGGATTCATCTGCTACTGGTTCCTTAGAAACGACTACAAAGTATAAATGCATGACTAATATAATGGTACAATTGGTGGGCTCAAGATCAAGCAAAGAAGAAAAATAAAATGTATGTTCATTCCTTCACCATTCAGTTTCTTTTGTGGAACCAGCTTAAGTCCTGTACATGGATGCTTTCATTGTGTACGAGAATTTGTCGAACTTTCTCTTCTGTACACGACTCCATCCGGCTTTCATTGTGTACGAGAATTTGTCCAACACTTGCTTCTATACAAGAACATGTTCATCGTTTACTTCTGTACAGGAACATGTACAACTTTCACTTTTGTACAAGAACATTTCCTACTCCGCCAAGGCCGGTCCCAAGCCCTATTGAAAAAAAAGAGCAAAGCGGCCTCTATGGAGGCTGCAAGTAGGCAGTTCTTCTATCGTGCAAAGGCACAACAGGCCAATCACCTGTTTGCCTTAAAACATGATTACACGAAACGCAACAGAGAAAACCTGATTGATCCTGAAGGCGACACACTGTAACGGACTACGGACTTATGGAACATGGAATGTAAGGAGTTGTTGTGGTTGTTGTTTAACTAGAACTGCTGAGCTTCTCACTCTTTAGCAGCCATTACCAAGTTGAAGACTCCTTGGTATTATCTACACTGTAGATCTGGGCTTTTCCTGTGGCTTTTCAGTCATTCCGAAACGTGCTGAGTTGAAGTCATGAGCTCCAGTTTCTCCAGCTTGGCTTGCATTTAAAGGATCGTGATACCTGGTCCCAAGCTAGGAGCTCCCAAGCTAGGAGGTCCCAAGCTAGGAGTAAGAAGTGCATGGCATACTGTGTATTCCCCGGCATCCAAGGGAGCTCTCCCAACTATGCACAGCTAAAATACTGTGCTGAGGTTCTGGGCTCTCCCAACTATGCACAGGTAAAATATTGTGCTGAGGTTCTGGGCTCTCCCAACTATGCACAGGTAAAATACTGTGCTGGGGTTCTGGGCTCTCCCAACTATGCACAGCTAAAATACTGTGCTGAGGTTCTGGGCTCTCCCAACTATGCACAGCTAAAATACTGTGGTGAGGTTCTGGGCTCTCCCAACTATGCACAGGTAAAATACTGTGCTGAGGTTCTGGCTCTCCCAACTATGCACAGCTAAAATACTTTGCTGAGGTTCTGGGCTCTCCCAACTATGCACATGTAAAATACTGTGCTGAGGTTCTGGGCTCTCCCAACTATGCACAGCTAAAATACTGTGCTGAGGTTCTGGGCTCTCCCAACTATGCACAGGTAAAATACTGTGCTGAGGTTCTGGGCTCTCCCAACTATGCACATGTAAAATACTGTGCTGAGGTTCTGGGCTCTCCCAACTATGCACAGCTAAAATACTGTGCTAAGGTTCTGGGCTCTCCCAACTATGCACAGCTAAAATACTGTGCTGAGGTTCTGGGCTCTCCCAAGAAACTGTCACGTCCTGCTCAGAGCCACTTCTCAGCTCCCCCCTTCCTATCACTGGGTTCATAGTGAGATCCTTCTGCACACAGTCAACCAAGTCAAAGCCAAAGAATTACGCCTGGATTCAAGTGATTTCTCCAAGCTTAGTGTGCAATACTGGGTTCTCAACAAGTTTCACCACAGGGGGGATCCCTGGAAGTGTATGGATGATTTCATGAGTCAATTAGGGTGTAATTAGCCTCACAGACATAGGTTCATTTCCACGTATGTATATTGTAGCATTGTGCATAGCTGGTGGTCATATAAGGATGACTCCAGATATGCCACCATTCATGAATGTAAGGAGTATTAATGGGAAAGAAGTGGGTCTGGTGGAGGGGATGAGGAATACGAAACTAAAAACCTTGCTTTAATGGAAAACGAAGAAAAAAGGACATGGAGTTATGGATCTCGATGGCGACACGCTGCTCTACAATGGAGTCCCCCACATCTGAAAGAGCTACAGGGGGCGTGGGTTGTTATGTGGCAAAAAAATGAAAAGGGTAGCATCAAGAGATGGAACTCTGTCTCAGAACGCATAATCGTGCTAAAACTAAAAGAAGGAGAAACCAAGGTCAGCCTTGTCATTGTGTATGAGCCAAATGAAGATGAGCGAGCAGAGATCAAGTAAGAATTCTTCGAGCTGCTTCAAAAGACAGTGGATGGCTGCCTGGATCAAGGTATCCTGCTCGGAGATTTCAATGTATCTCAAGAGAAGGAACAGTCAAAACCTCCACTGGCAACCAGCAGTGACTGAACCAGAAGACGACAACCATTATCACTACATTGCAAACTAAGTACACATTACAGGCACAGCTTACGGATTTTTATTTATTTTATTTTATTATTATATATATATAACTGGCAATGTTAAACAGTACATCTATTTACAACATGAAGATTTGATGGCAATGTTAAACACTAAAGCTACTTAAATCCATAGGCCAAAGCAAAATGAAAATAAATACATCCTGCTCGACCACTGCCCATGCCAACATCGCCCGGTGCGCAAAGTTGAAAAATAAGAACGTTTAGGTTTTCTCACTCACGACACCTCACGACACCTCGCTAAACCGCTAGGGTTCCACGGAAGACCGGTTGATAAATCCTGCTCTATGCCTTACATCTACATGCTAAATGTTAAAGGCCAATGCTAGTCACAGAGCTAGAGGGTACACTAACATGTCTCACTATAAGCACTGCAGTTAAATTGACCAACTTTACGTTCACGTGAAAACCAAATAAACGTGTTGACACTACAAAATACGAATTACGAGGGGCGTTCAGAAAGTAATGCACCATATCGTTTTTCTCAGCTAATAATGAAGGTAGAAGCATGAAATTTTGCACACTTCAAATATGGCATGTGCCAATTGTGTGCACCAAATTGCACCGCAACCGGCCAAATAATACGGCTGCCCTAAACCGTTGAAATGGAGCGTGTTAGCAACTTGCGTTATAAGCAGCGAATTGTGATAGAATTGCTCGTTGCAGAGAATAAAACTGTTGTGAACATTAACAAGCATCTATGTGATGTGTGTGGAAGTTTTGCAGTTGACAGGAGTACAGTCAGTCGCTGGGTTCAGAGAATCAAAGAATCAGGAAGTGGAGATACGGAGCTGCTTGATCGGCCGCGCTGTGGACGTCCTGCCACAGCCACCAACGCAGAAATGTTGAAATGCGCTGAGGGCATTATTCTTACTGATAGGCGAATCACTACTCAACAATTGGCCTTACAGCTGTCAGTCAGCATTGGTAGTGCAAATGCAGTTATAAAAACTCTCGGATTTTCTAAGGTTTGCGCAAGATGGGTTCCTCGATGCCTCACAAATGACCACCGATTGCAAAGGAAAGCAATTTCTTCTGAATTATTCGAGCGTTTCAATGCTGATGGAGAGAACTTTTTGGCTAAGATCGTTACAGGTGACGCAACCTGGGCACATCATTTTGAACCTGAGACAAAAAGACAGTCAATGGAGTGGCATCATCCGCAATCACCACGAAGAAAGAAATTCAAGACAATTCCTACAGCTGGAAAGGTCATGATCACTGTCTTTTGGGACATTGAAGGTTTGATTCTTGTGGACGTTATACCAAGAGGAGACAATCAATTCGCAAGCTTACATTAAGACATTGAAAAAACTCAATCAACGTTTTCGCAGAGTTCGGCCGCACAAGAATCCAGCAGACCTGCTTCTCCTTCACGACAATGCGCGACCTCACACAAGTCTGGCAACATGGGAAGCCATCACCAAATTGGGTTGGACTGTACTACCCCATCCACCCTATAATCCCGATTTGGCACCCTCTGATTTTCATCTATTTGGTCCACTTAAAGATGCACTCCGTGGGACAAGGTTTGAAGATGATGAAGGAGTGACTCATGCAGCGAAGAAATGGCTACATGATCAAGACAAAATCTGGTACTGGCTAGGAATACATGCACTTGTTTCGCGCTGGCATAAAGCCGTACAAGTTGATGGGGATTATGTTGAATAATACCGATGTTTACATGACATATCCATGTATATTGTGTATAAATTTCATGCTTTTTGAATAAACAGCTCCTGAGAAAAACGATGTGGTGCATTACTTTCTGAACGCCCCTCGTATATATATATATATATATATATATATATATATATATATATATATATATATATATATATATATATATATATATATATATATATATATATATATATAGGGAGAGAGAGAGAGAGAGAGGGGGAGAGAGAGAGAGAGACTATTAAATTAATTTTTTTGCTGAATCACCTTCAGCGGGGGGGGGGGGGGGGGGTGGTGGGGGTTCTTAAAATACGAGTCAAAACATACATTTCTCGCAGAACGGGTGGAGAATACAAAGTTCATAACAAACTTAGATGACTCAGCTGTAATTCTTACCACTGCAGAAATACCTCAGAGACTCCCTGAAATAGAAACACCAACCTTCTATTCATATATATCTGACAAGAGTAATCGTGAGCGGAGGTACTACTGTAGTGAAAAAAAAGCTTTTTCCTTTTACTTTAATTTTGGCCATTATTGGACCAATACTGCAGAGCAGACAAGACATAGACGCGATACTCCAGCAAGATTAAACGAATACGATATCTTAAACCACTGTCTCTTCCTGATTCGACACAATTTCCTTTTCTCCTCTGTTGATCTGGCGAAAACAAATTAGATACTCCAAAGGTGGTGTCAGACAATCTAATTCATTATATTGTTATACGCGACCGTCGAACGACTATGGTCAGAAAATGACCGTTCCAATCATTTTATCGCGTTCTACCTGTCTTCTTCTTCATATTGTACCTTCCTTTTATTTCTTCCTAGCCCGTATTTCCTCTCATATTTAAAATCATGACTCAAGTTTTATGTTGTCATTTCGCATGGTTTGTCCTGGGTATAGATAACGTAAACTTTCCAGCTGGGAGCAGACAGCTTGGGTCTGCCTTGCCTATATTTAAACACACAGGCATGGATTTCTCTCTCGTGTCCAGCCGGGCGCTCATACTTCTTGTATTGACAATTGGAAGGTGAACACGAATTTGCCAACAGGAAAGTTACATAACCTACCGGCGGATAGGGACTCGTGTTTCTCAATATTTATAATAACTGTAGCAAAATTTAGCACTGTTAAGTGCTATTTATGTGTGTGAGACTGGTCAACCTGAACAGTACAATGTTGTGGATATAGGTCACCAAGCGTTGAGGCACTGACAGGGTGTAATGTAGACTCTTTCTCAAACGTACAGGCTTTCAGATGTGTAGTGCTCGTAGATGAGGAAGGAAAAACAATGCCCTCTCAAATTTATAAAGGACAAGCAAGGCAAATTGCTTACTGCCCCAAAGGAAGTAATGGGAAGATGGAAAGAATATTTCTCAGAACTCCTGGATGGTGAGCATGGTGAAGCATCAGAAATGATAAACACTAGCACAGAAGAGAAAACCAATGATGGTGAAGATGACATAAAGATGGAAGAACTGAAGGCAGCACTGGAGAAAATCAAGATGGGCAAAGCAGCAGGGAATGATGGTATAACACTAGAAATGGTTAAGTTCATGGGAGCATCAGGCGACCTATTACTCTTAAGGGTTTTACAGGCAGCGTGGTACAACAAGACCATACCAAAGGATTGGGAGATTGCCATCATAACACCAATTTTCAAAAACGGTGACAATCGACAGTGTGGAAACCATAGAGGCATATCCCTTCTCAGTGTCCCTGGTAAAATCTACTCTAGAATCCTAGAGCAGAGACTCCGACGCCTAGCTGAGCCACAATTGGATGAGGTCCAGTGCGGATTCCGAGCAAACCGAAGTACTCAAGACCTAATCTTCACACTCAGACAGCTGAGTGAAAAGGCCCTTGAGTATAAGAGTGAGATGCATCTTTGTTTCATAGATCTGGAAAAGGCGCTTGACAGGGTCCCCTGGAGCAAACTTTGGGACTGTTTGGCAAGGAAGAATATTCCAGCACCTCTGATTCATGCTATACAGAGCTTCTACAAGTCTTGCAGAAATTATGTGAGGACTGCAAACCATAAGTCGGAAGAGTTCAGGACCACCACTGGTGTAAGACAAGATGATATCCTATCACCTTAGCTCTTCATACTCCTTATGGACGATGTCATCAAGGCATTTAAGGAGAGAACAAGAAAGTATTCAGTGGGGTACTGGAAGATGAGACAGGTCTATATTTCGGAGCTGGCATTTGCTGATGATGTTGCGCTGATTGCTAAATCAGAGGCACATCTCCAATCCAACCTGCAAGTCTGGAAGGAAGAGCTGGAGAAGAGAGGGATGGTCATAAGCAGCTCTAAAACAAAATCCATGGTGATATCACGAGAAGAAAGAAAACATCAGATTAAGCTGGGAGAACAGGTCCTGGAGCAGGTCGACCACTTTAAATACCTCGGAGCTATTATAGACCAAAAGGGAGGCATCAAAGAAGAGTTGGCCACTCGAAAAGCAGCAGCTGGGAGACTTTTTCAGGCCATAAATCGAGGATTCCTCAGCAAGAGAGAGGTTGGTAAGAAAACGAAGATGGTTGTATACCGCTCCACCTATGTCCCAGTCTTGACATACGGATGCGAGTCATGGGCGATGACTACAACCCATAAAAGCCAGATCCAAACCTCAGAAATGAGGTATCTGAGGAAGGTGGTTGAAGTAACAAGAAGAGACATGGTACGCAACCAGACGATACGTCAAGGCCTTAAATCCTACCCCCTGCAGACCCAAGTAGAACAGTCCCAATTAAGATGGTTTGGCCATGTCTGCAGAATGGGAGAAGATCGGATACCACGACAAGCATGGGAAACAAAGAGCCAGGGATCCAGACCCCGAGGACGACCCAGAGTCCGCTGGGAGGACAACATTAGACAATCTTTGAAGGATCGAGGACTAGAATGGAACCAGGCCAGGAGGAAGACAGCCGATAGGATAGTCTGGCGCTCTCTCTTCCAAACCTCTACACCTCACGGTAGAAGGGGATCGACTAAGTAAGTAAGTGCTCGTAGAAGTGTGCGGTTGATATGATGTGTGGGTGAGTAGACGTCAGATAGGATGATGTACACGAATGCGTATAGGCTCTTGGACAATGTCACGATACACCCACTCAAACCACATGAAGAAGTCAGTAAACGTTGGTAACAGCTGCTGACTTTTCAATAATTTATTACGACGGTGACAATAACGACACAGTCAAATGCACAAGGATCATGGACATCACATATATATAGCAAAGGTTGAACACTTCTGGCATCACAAATCTCGATCAGCTCATACATTAAGATGCCAATGACAATGGACTGTCAATCTACGTTCTGCTCATACTGAAGCTCAGGTCCCCTGTCTGAGCGCGTCAGGTAAATATACCGCCGGAAAGGGCGGTTTCCAATTGCTTAATGAAAGTCTATGACTTCCTCTGGCATCACACGCCAGGTACTTCTTCTGGTGAAGAATATAGGCCGCAAACAGCGGGCCTCTATGGCGACAGAATCAGGCCGCAAGTAGCGGGCCTCTATAATAAGGTAACCTCTGTGTTTATCTCTGTAGTGGTTTTGATGGTATGGTATGATGGTGATATTACTAAGTGTGTTGTATGAGGTCAGCTGTGAAGGCTCCTGAGATAAAATGTAGCTGTGAATTTTCAGAAGGCCTTTCTTGCTACCACTACGACCTCACACCTATCTTTTTTTCTAATGAATGTGGCTACGTTAAAATCTAGGGTACTGAATGTAATGTGTTGTATTGACATATACAAACACACACACACAGATATTAAATAATATAATATTATCAATAAAATTTAGAACACAATGAACTAAATTCAGCTGGTGAAATTTTAGAAAGTAAATCTTTTTTAAATTTATTTGTTCTGAACCAAGGTTTTATTTTGGCCAGAACATATGAAAGATTTTGAAATTTATGAGTGAATGGCATGAATAAATGGCATGATAAATAAAAGGTGTGTACGTATACAATTTTCACGATTAGTTAATATTTCTACAGTTCATAATTTTATTTTCCCTGGGAGAACGATGAATAGATGTGCTGTTGGGGTGGCTTCATCCCTCCCTGTCTAAGCCTACCAAACATTGTCCATTAATGATGGAATGAAATGGGATGTTTTAGTAGTAATTCACTTTGGGTGCTATGTCTATGAAGTTGGTGTAAATCCAGCAGACCAGCCTGCTTACGTAACTTCGAAAGAGTAGTTCTGGTGCTGGAATCTGGTGACCCCACCTCTCCGTGCTTGGGGGCAATACAAGGCTGTTCTGCCGAGATGCGACACTGCACGGGTCCTCACTGTCAATTATTTACCCAGCATTTGACACCACCTTTTGGTGTCAACATAAAAAAACTCACAGCTCTGAAATAAAGTATTGGTTTAGGTTCAGAACCTTACCTAAGGAGCCACTTCTACACGTAACAATTTACAATAACACCACTTAGACAGGGTCAGATCTCTCTGACCATACAACACATCTTACCAAGTTGGTTTCACATAGGATAAGTTCTCCCAGACTACATATTCCGAAATATGTTTATTAGCTTCTTGCCATAGGATAGGATAGGTGATATGTTCCACTGATCTCAACACTTGATCTGTCCTTCCTAATCCTTGCTGGAGTTTATATATATTGTTTGTCCCTAGACCCTGAACTAGGGCGGGGGGTCTAGAGCAAATCCTTACTTGTTGTAAGGCTAGATTTCGATATGGCAGTATCAAATCACTCGAAACATTAAACAATATTTAAAATATAAAAGAAATAATTTCAATCTTACCAGATTATGAATAAAGAACACAGAAATGCTAGCAAAACTCAGCTGAGCTGCTGGCTATAGTATGGCGTCCCTGAACTTATTTCAATTTACTTCATTGGAAATCACCACACTTAAAATTTACTGTGTCTATCACTGGACAACTATTGAGGAATGGCAAAAAAAAGCGCGTCTGAGCGCTGATAATATGATTGTCTGTGGCCAATCAATGCCTTGTGTTTTTTCAATTCAAATTTCCTACACTAAAGTCATTTCAGTCATACCTCAGTCAAGTATGGATTTTTATCTGTTAGTCCGTCCGTCTCTACTTGCGTTTTCACAAAAAACGTACTTGGTTTTTGAACCAACCTATCCGTCCCCTCTACAAATTTTGTCTTTAAAGTTATTTTTAGCCACAGCTCCCACCAATGTCCCTCTCTTTCATTCTAACTAGATTTGGACACTTGAGTCTCAAGGTCGCGGTTTTTTGTGCAAATTAGTGACATGTTTGATTCAATGCAGTCTTTCGCTGATGTGAACAACACAGTCTTTTGTCAATGTCTTCATTATTATCTATCTGTATAAATAAAAGCATATTATTTCACTGCTCAAAATGGGCCATCCGGCCGGCTAATTTTTATATTCCTAACATTAGTATTAAGAAAAAGTTACTTTTTTAATTTTGTAATATTTCAAGCATCTGCGTTGTAATGCTTTTGCCGCTGAATTCAAATAAAAGGCTTGGTATCGCATAAGCGTCCCTTTCCGTACCTCGTGTCAATTTGGGGACGTGAATTTTTCCTTCCCCCCCCCCCCCCCCAATTGCGTCTCCTTAGCCTTGCTAGTCTCACGCAATTTTTCAGTCATATTTTTTTTCCTTTTGATCCGCCGTTCTCATCCCGTTCAAATGGTAACCGTTTCAGCAATTTAATTTCCATGGCGGGTGATGACCCGCGGCGTGGGCGATCATGCCTTCTAGTAACTTACGCATTCTTTTTATCCCTACATTTTATCCTTTGGAGATATTTTTACGTTGTATCACTGTTAATTTTATGACACACTCTCATAAACAATGCATATCAATCCCTGCCGATCCTACCGCCTGCATAGAGGGTTCCAAATAGATAAACTTCTCTAGGCTTCTCTTCATCAAAAGACATATTAGTCTTGTTTCTGTATCGAGCACCAATAGTGGGCCCTATATATCATATCAACTGTGAGCTCTACTCAAAATGTCGCCTTAAAGTTATCAAATGTACTTCTGTGTAGACAACGCCTAACCTGTAGATCTAGGCATACAAGAAGATCAAAATGTATCTATTACCTTTACAGCATCCTAGAAAAACACCAGGAAACACAACATTTGCCAACCTTGGCATACAGAATAACTTGGGGAAGGATCGATGACATATAAGTCCTACCGAGAACTTCCATATCCCCGAAAAAATGGCAGAGAAAATCTCCGGACCTTCTTGTCCGTTCAGAAACCCAGTTACAATGCTCAAGACGGAAGTCTCCCGATCTCTGCGCCAAAAACCTGCGCATGTGCAATAAGCACAGACCTGAGTAAAGATAACACAGACCAGGGCGTTTCCCCGAACTAGAGGCAAAGCCGCTCCTTATATGGTCATGTGAATAGTGATTTAAGACATAACAACTATTTAAGACCTTCCCCGAAACAGGTCAACATCGATGAATAAGACAAGGGGAAGATAACCACAAATCAAACATGTCACTGAAAAGAAATAAACAGTTCTCTCTCTTTGACCATCAAAAAGGTATTAAACAGGTTGATGTCTATAATACAGGCAAAAAGACAGCAACAGATTACCGCACCCCCCAGTGAAAAAAAGAAACTTTTTTTTGGAAATACATCAATGAGCAAGATACAACCAGCTCATAACGCATGAATGATGCGCCAATGAAAGGATCAACATTAATATAACGCCATAATGTCAGGCTCAATCGACGCACAATAGAGCGTCTGGTGAGAACAAAAGATATCCCACAAGACAAGAGAAAATATTTTCTCCAAGTAAAACATATACCTCTACACCTCACAGTAGAAGGGGAACGACTAAGTAAGTAAAACATATCCGGGGAGGTGCCACCAAAGAACCCAAAGTTGCTGGCAATGCTAACAAAAATTACATACATATTTTTTTTTAAATGCAATATCATTATTTGTAGCAATGGTGAATGACAATATATATCGAGAAGTCATATCAACATAGAAATCTCTCGAAAGTATAATGCTATTAAATCAATAATTATCTAATGGTTAATCACAACAAAATTTATAAAGTCTTTTTCACATAATTATGACTATACAAGTATACAATCTAACTAATAGGAGATGACATCAGTAGTACAAAACGATGCTCTATTCCTGAGGTCACTTGTAAGCAGCATCCAAAGGGTAAGCATGGACGTCATAAGGCATCAGCATAACTCTCTAAAGGCACTCCAAAACATAGCACAGGTTTGCGGAGAACAATAAAAATGACACACTCGTAGAATGTTATAATGTACTATAGTCAATACTACATTTCTAAGTATTAAATGTGGCCATATTAATTTCCGACCTTTATATCGTGATAACTAAACCTTCCTCTGTTATACCAAAGACGGTAATAGAGAAAGAAATCAATCGATTTATAACCATGAATTCAAATAAGGTGACAACGAATGTACTAATAGAAAGTTATTGTAAAGTACTGTCATAAATCTAGATGAGTATCAGGAGATCTAGACATGAGAGTTAAGTAGAGTCATGTGGGCATCGCGACAGTATGTCTGCCATCACATTATCCGAACCACGGATAGCTCGTACCGTGAAATGAAAAGGTTGAAGAGCAATAGCATATCGAGTGGATCTTGAGCTCTTCAAGTTCTTACTCTGCATAGCTGGGAGAGCTTTTTGGTCGGTTTCTACTATGAAATGCGCGCCGAGAAGGAATCTTTTAAGTTTAAGAATCGCCCAGACCATAGCTAATAATTCTCGGTCTAGAACATAATAATTTCTTTCTGTCGCATTCAGTTTCCTAGAGATATACATTACAGGATGCAGAGTTTCTGAATACTCTTGCATCAGTGCCGCCCCAATCCCTGTTGATGAGGCGTCACTACGAAGAACAAACGTCTTATCAGCTGTAGGTAGTCTTAAGATAGGAGGAGATGAGAATAGTGTCTTAATCTGATCCAATGAAGATTGGCATTCTTGGGACCAGCGCACCATATTCGGAGACCCATTCTTCAATAGGGTTGAGAGTGGTGCCGTAATAGAAGAAAGATTCGGAATGAATCTTCCGTAGAACTGTATTAGGCCTAAGAGATTACGGATCTGTTTCTTTGTCTTAGGAACAGTGATGTTCAATATCTTAGAAGTGTTGTGGTCCTCTGTCTTCAAGAGACCATGCCCAACACGGTGACCAAGAAAAGAAATTTCACTAAACCTAACATAGGCTTTAGAGGGTTTAGCTGTCAAGTTATGCCCGCGTAGAGTAGACAACAGTTCATATAAACCCAAATAGTGATCTTCCCAAGAATCACTAAAAAGACAAATATCGTCCAAGTATGCAATAACATCCGAACGATATGAAAGAATTCGACGCATCATGCGTACGAATGTAGCTGGGGCATTCATGAGGCCGAAAGGCATGAAGTTCCATTGGAACAAACCCCTAGGTGTAGAGAAAGCTGTAAGAGGTTTGGCTCATTCAGTTAGAGGAACTTGCCAGTAACCTTTAGACAAGTCGAGTTTGGTAAAGAACAGAGACTTAGAAAGTCTAGTAAGTAGTTCTTCTAATAGAGGCATAGGTTCAGCATCGAATTTCGTTACTTGGTTTAGTTTACGGTAATTGACGCAAAGGCGTATGTTATTTCTTTCTTTCGAACAATAACCATAGACGAAGAGTATGCCGAATTTGATGGTTCAATTATTCCCATCTGTATCATTTCATCCAATTCTTTCTCGACCTGTGTTTGGAAATGAATAGGAATAGGGTAAGGTCTGACCCTGATAGGAGTATGGTCAGTAAGTATTATGTCATGTTTAATGACTGATGTGTGTCCAGGTATGTCCGTGAGAACATCCTGAAATGTTTGTAATATGGAAGAGACTTGTAGCTGTTCCTCAGTAGACAATTTAGGAGAAACAGTAACATTTTTCCATGATTCCGTAGAATGAAGTGAAATCATCGGAAGAGGAAGATTAACGTCCGAGAAAGTAGATTCTTCATCCTGTATAACCGAAAGAGATGAGTAATGACCATGAAGGACTGGAGTGTCGTCCGTCCCTTGAAAGATAGGCTTAAGGTACTCTGGACGTTCATAAAATTCCGTAAGCATGTTTGTGTGAAAGGTCTTATGCTTTCCGTCTATATCGACAACAAAGTCGACATCAGAAATTTTAGAGACAATCGTAAAAGGACCTTTCCATCCTATGAGAAGTCTATTTTCACTGGTAGGGAGTAATACAAATGCTTTGTCACCAGGACAAAGTTGTCGTAGGCATCTATTTTTATTTGCGAATTGCCTTGCCTTTTCTTTAGCAAATTCAGATGCAGAAGTTGCTAATCTGCATGCTTCAATGATTTTCTGCCTAAGGGCAATGACATATTCATACGAAGATTGTGAGTCATCATCGATATCATCGGCGGTTATAAGATCGTGAAGCAAAGACATGGGACCACTCGGTCGCGCGCCAAAGACAAGCTCAAATGGAGAAAACCCCGTATGTTCATTGGGAACCTCTCTATATGCGAAGAGAGCCGCGGGTAAGACTCTGTCCCAATCCTGAGGATGATCCTCAGTTATCCTCCCAAGTAAATTTTTGAGGGTTCTATTCAGACGTTCGACTAACCCATTATACATCGGATGATAGATACTACTCAGAGACCTTTTAATATTAAGAGTAGACATCACTTGTGACATAGTGTCAGATATCAGTTGTGTGTCATGGTCTGACAAGATTCTAGGACATCCCAGACGTGAAAATATCAGCCAAAGAGCGTCTGCAATATCGGCAGTAGAAATGCTCTTAAGAGGTATGGCCTCTGGCCAACGAGTAAACATGTCAACGCATGTAAGAATAAATTGGTGTCCTCTGGCTGATTTGATTTTAAAAGGGCCAATAATATCTATTGCCATTTTTTGAAACGGACGAATAGGAACGTCCGCAGCCTGGATAGGTGCTGTATGGCGAGGACCTTTCGATTTGACTTCTTGACATACTCTGCACGAGCGACAATAAAGACGTATGTCTCTATTTACGAATGGCCAAAAGAAAGCCGCAAGAACTCTCGACTTAGAACGTGAAAATCCCATATGACCAGCGCATTGGGAGCCCAATAGTAGTGCATCCAGAATCAAAGAGGACCGAGACTGGATTATTATTCACTAGACCTTTATTTAGGATAAGAGATCCTCTTTCGTCATGCGCAGCTGCTGCAGGAAAGAGCGGGTAGAGGATGACCACAACTCAAGGTAGATATAGTACTAGGTTCAAACAAAGTAGTGCACTGTGGGCATTGAGATGCTCTCCCGAAATCGAAGGCAGAACATGTGATGGCACTAGAGTTAGCTTTATTATTATTTGACTCATCACTAACTTCTTGTGACTCTTGTTGAGCACAGTTAGCATGATGACATGATCTATTATTGTTGTGTTGCCATCTACCACGGCTATTACTTCCTCTGGAATTATTGTTATTCGACCTATTGCAATTATTGTTTTGGTTTGAACCGCAGTTTTCACAATTGTGATTGTCATTTTCTCCTTGATGAGAATATCTTTTAGATTTGTATTGTTGTCTCAGCGAATAATTATGATATGATGGATAGTTTTTATTGTGGCTACCCCTGCTAAAGTTTCCAAAATTGCCGGAACCAAAATTACGAGGGCTGTCAGATCGTCTCCAGTTCTTTGAAGAAGAACCTCTATGAGATGGATCACCTTGATCCTGTCCGAAATTACGATTACTTTTCCTATCAAAGTTACGTTGAATACCTTGAAATTTACCCTGAAAATTAGGACCATATGGTATCGCAGAAGCTACCGGCAAACCCTCTTTAACTTTAGAATTGCTAATCGTTTGTTGTGGGTGCGCAGTGACATACTGGCAACAATGTTGTTTCATGTCTTTTATGTTCTTAGGTTTACGTTCACATATAAAGGCAAGAAAGGACTCATTAACTGATGACATTACTTTGTCCCTAAGTAACAAGTCCATAAGTGCTTCATATGTGTGTTCAGTCTTAGACAGCTCAATCCATCGAGTGAAAGTAAGACGTATCTTTGTAATAAAGTCTGAAAATTCTACCGCAGTTTCTGGTAACATCGTCTTAAAACGAAGACGATAATCGTCTTATTTAAGTTGATATCTTTTTAATAAAGCTGCTCTGACAACTTCATAGTTAGTCTTATCAGGTTCTTCTATTGCCATTATAGTATTTAATGGTTCACCTGTAAGTATTTCCAACAGTTGTCCGACATATTGCTCCTTATCTACCTTATGCGATACGCATGTAAGTTCAAATCTATCAAGATAGAACGTTATGTCGTCTTTTGCAGTATTGAAAGGAGGTAATTTTACTTTATAAGTATTAGCATTTGTCTTACTAGAAGTTGCTTGAGAACTACCCATGTTCGTCACTGTTAATTTCTCCAACTCCAAAGCTAAGAGCTTTTCTTCATGTTCCATTTTTTGTTTTTCATCTTGAAACGGAGAAAGAATAACGAAAACGACACTAACACATCTCGTCACAGCTAAGGAAAAAAAATAAAAGTTAGCAACAAAAGTCGCTTGCAATTTCCACTGTCGGAAATTTGCAACAGTCCCTAAAGAACGCTGTTATAGGCCCTCTGTAACGTGGGATATCCTATAACAGACACCGCCCAACCGTAAAACCCGCAGAAATATACGCACTAATATAACATGTAAACAAAAAACCAGTAATATGTAAATACTGAATACAAAAACTGTGTAAAGAGGAAGGCTCAGTTTAGTCACAAAATAAAGGCACAGTTAACAACATAAACAGGCCACTTATCTTAAAGCACAATCCTCAACAACCGCAAAGATGCAGTACAGTGAAGTACAACACTGAACAGCAATAGGAAGACGATCCACCGTTGAAGGTTAATGTAACAACGACAACAGGTAGAGGTCTCCAAAGTACAGCTACAAAGACAATCTCGACAACACAGTTGAGACCGGAAGATCCAACGTTGATCTGTCTGTAAACTGTAGCATGTAAACAACAGCTGGAACTGTTTACAACAGGAGCTTGAACGTAAATAACGTGACGTGATCGTTCACACAGATGGACATCGACGACTGTCAAAGTGTTAAAGGGCGTTTATATTCGTAGCACAGCATAAATCCAGTTCCGTAGTAACTGTAGGTCATATAGCAGTATATGGTGCTAGGTACCAAGCTGGTATCTGTGATTGATCTATTTACCACTGTTCGCTGTGTAGCTGAAACTTAAGAATCTGGCCTACCAGAATGTTACTTGCACACTGGAGAATGTTAAGTGCTGTTTATGTGTGTGAGACAGGTCAACCTGAACAGTACAATGTTGTGGATATAGGTCACCAAGCGTTGAGGCACTGACAGGGTGTAATGTAGTCGCTTTCTCAAACGTACAGGCTCTCAGATGTGTAGTGCTCGTAGAAGTGTGTGGTTGACATGATGTGTAGGTGAGTAGACGTCAGATAGGATGATGTACACGAATGCGTATAGGCTCTTGGACAATGTCACGATACACCCACTCAAACCACATGAAGAAGTCAGTAAACGTTGGTAACAGCTGCTGGCTTTTCAATAATTTATTACGAGACGTACGGTGACAATAACGACACAGTCAATTGCACAAGGATCATGGACATCACATATATATATAGCACAGGTTGAACACTTCTGGCATCACAAATCTCGATCAGCTCATACATCAAGATGCCAATGACAATGGACAGTCAATCTACGTTCTGCTCATACTGAAGCTCAGGTCCCCTGACTGAGCGCGTCAGGTACCCCTAGCAAATATACCGCCGGAAAGGGCGGGTTCCAATTGCTTAATGAAAGTCTATGACTTCCTCTGGCATCACACGCCAGGTACTTCTTCTGGTGAAGAATATAGGCCGCAAACAGCGGGCCTCTATGGCGACAGAATCAGGCCGCAAGTAGCGGGCCTATGTAATAAGGTAACCTCTGTGTTTATCTCTCATAAACAATGCATATCAATCCCTGCCAATCCTACCGCCTGCATAGCGGGTTCCAAATAGATAAACTTTTCTGGGCTTCTCTTCATCAAAAGACATATTAGTCTTGTTTCTGTATCGAGCACCAATAGTGGGCCCTATATATCATATCAACTGTGAGCTCTACTCAAAATGTCGCCTTAAAGTTATCAAATGTACTTCTGTGTAGACAACGCCTAACCTGTAGATCTAGGCATACAAGAAGATCAAAATGTATCTATTACCTTTACAGCATCCTAGAAAAACACCAGGAAACACAACACTTGCCAACCTTGGCATACAGAGTAACTTGGGGAAGGATCGATGACACATAAGTCATACCGAGAACTTCCATATCCCCGAAAAAATGGCAGAGAAAATCTCCGGACTTTCTTGTCCGTTCAGAAACCCAGGTACAATGCTCAAGACGGAAGTCTCCCGATCTCTGCGCCAAAAACCTGCGCATGTGCAATAAGCACAGACCTGAGTAAAGATAACACAGACCAGGGCGTTTCCCCGAACTAGAGGCAAAGCCGCTGCTTATATGGTCATGTGAATAGTGATTCAAGACATGACAACTATTTAAGACCTTCCCCGAAACAGGTCAACATCGATGAATAAGACAAGGGGAAGATAACCACAAATCAAACATGTCACTGAAAAGAAAATAAACAGTTCTCTCTCTTTGACCATCAAAAAGGTATTAAACAGGTTTATGTCTATAATACAGGCAAAAAAGACAGCAGCAGGCACCTCTTGCTTTGTTGTAAAAAAAATGTGTAGCGCAACATATACACACACAGCGCAAGGACATCGCGGCGGTCTTGCTTTGAAGTTAGAAGAAGGCGGAAAAATGTGAAATACGTTTAGCCAGACGGTACTGAAGAATGAGAAAATAGCTAATATAGGGAATGGCCGACTTTAAAAGCTTGCATTTACTGGACATTCAATTTAAAACTACAAGAAAACACCTGGTTGGAATAATATTAAATAAAAATAACTCAACAATGGAGATAGACTAGGAATTATATCCAAAAGGATATTATTCAAATATAAATAGTTTTAAAGATAATTAATATTTTTCACCTTCATCACATCTACTAGAAGTTAGCTAATAATCTTTAAAAATTTATTGTACGTATATGCCTCAACGGATTTGGATAAAACTTATATAGAATGAAAGCCTCATATGGGGAAAATGAAAGGATACCTAGGAAGGAAGGAAGGATATAAGTGTGTAGTGAACAGAAGAGTAAACAAGTACAGGAAAAGCACCGATTGCCTCAAATCGCCTCAAACCGAGAGATTAAACGAAAATCTTTTTGGACCTTAGGAGGTGCTTTCTCGTACGTGAGATATACACATATATAAGGACAGAGCGGCGCGTTGAAAATCACACACACCAAATCCAGAAGCCAGAGTGAGAAACTGGAAGACAGCATCTGCAAGAAAAGTTCTTATTTTCACGCTGCATGCAGGGCAGATTAAATTCAGCCAATATAGTCTCACCGTGAGCTTATAAATCCTAAGAGGGTTTTTATGATCAATTTTTATGATCATTCCTGATCGAGAAACTAAAGACTTGAGGACCGTTGATCCTGCTAACTGAAGCCTAGAGGTCAACCAATCTTCAACACCTTAGTACCCCGTAGTTATAGGGCGGGCTGAAGGACAGTCTGTTTATTCAAGTGTGTCTCAGGAACCTCAAGCAGACGTGGCTAATTAAGATGAGTTTTATGTGTATCCATCCAACAAATCCTGTGAGCAGTTTCTAAAACGACTGTCTATGATGAGAACTAGATAGCCAGAGATATCAAAGAGATACTGTGACAAACTTTTGTGTAATCTCAGTGGAAGATAAATCCAAGACTTTTTCTATTATTTATTTTAATTTGTAACTATAAATAATCATACATTTTACCATCTTCCAACACCCATTTCTCATTACAAGAATATATATAGATGTACATAATAAATATTGAAATTGTACTCATTTGACTTGGTAAATTTTTAACTGTTAACAGTTGAGTTACTTTTTCTAATTTAATTATATTATCACATAGGGTTACAATAGCGAAAGTAGCAACTTATACTTCTGAAGCCTAAATCTATTGTCCAGCTCAGAGTATTCACAGCTGTAACTCACTTGTGATACCAGTGTACCTCTCGGGCACTGGAACTTCATCCTTTCTGGAGAGAGATTCTACTTCTTCTCTACCACTATTATCATACTAGAAAAACCTTTCGCTACATTGGGGGCTCGTCCGGGATATTATTTTTTATCCTGAGCCACTGTCTATGTATTCTTCTATCTTGAGCCACAAATAGTTTGTAAAAATAATTTTTTTTTGAAAAATTATAAATCTTAGAAATTTTTTTCGTAAGAATAGTACCATTGAGTACCAAGTAAATAGGAGACGCTCACAAGGTTTTAAGGATTTGTCTTGTTCAAAGTAATTAATTGAATTTAATCAAGTTAGTTGGTTAGTGAAGATAAAGTTATATACCCTCTGGTAAGTAAGCATCATGGCTGATTTGGTGAAGTTTCGATCTGCAATCATGCAGGAGGGAAAGGACGTAGGATTGACAGGTGATGCTCTTATCCAGTATGTCGCAACTGAAGTGAACAAATATTTGGATAGAGAGGACAAAAGATTGGAAGCTGAAAGAGAAGCCAAAAGAATGGAAGCAGAGGATAGGAAATTGGAAGCTGAAAGAGAAGCCAAAAGAATGGACGCAGAGGATCAGAAATTGCAGGCAGAAAGAGAAGCCAAAAGATTTGAGGCTGAAGCTAAGAAATTAGAAGCAGAAAGAGAAGAAAAGAGACTAATGTTGGAAGCTGAAGAAAGAAGGTTACAAAGAGCTCATGAGTTAAGTTTAAAGGAACTTGAACTCCAGGGAGCAGCTAGCAATCATGGTTCTTGCTCACCTCACTCTGAGAGTAGCTCCAACCATAGCACGGCAAATGGAGCCATGAGTTTTCACCTGGATCCATTTATTGAGAATGAGGACGCCATTGAGTCGAACCTGGATAGATATGAGAGATTGGCCTCTACCTATGGATTGGAAAAAGGAAAAATGGAGCCTTAAGCTATCTCAGGGGCTGAGTGGAGTTTTATACGATGTTTATTTAAAACTCTCAAAAGAAGACCAGGAAAATTATGAAATCTTAAAACAAGCTTTATTGGTCAGGTACGAAAAGAATTCTGAATCTTATAGAAAGAGATTCCGAACTGCTAAGCTACTTCCAGGAGAAAACTATCACCAGTTTTCTGCCAGATTGGAAACTTATCTGACAAAATGGATTAGCTTAGGAAAATGTCAAGATATAAAAGAAATGGTCATGATGGAACAACTGAGAGAATCCATGCCTCAAGAAATGAGAAAATTTCTTATGGAGCAAGGAGCAGAGAGATTGGAAGATATTTTAACCATGGCTGAGAGATATCAAGCAGCTCAGTCAGAAGTATCAGGAAATAAGAAGAAGCAGGGTGAGAACTTCAAACCTTCACAAAACTTTACCAACTATGAACATAGGGACAATTCCAACAAGAACAAACACAGAACTGATTATAAAGACAAAAACCCTTTAGGATCAGATAAGAAACCTTCAAGAAAGGAAGGAAAGTGGTGTAAATCTTGCCAAATGAGTAACCACAATACTGCGGAATGCAGACGGAAAAACCCTCCTCATCACGCTGCATGCCTTACAACAGGAAACAAGGGAAGGAAGGACCTGGCAGATAGTCAGAAGGACCTCCATCATCCCCCTGTCTGTGAGGAAGTGACCTTGAATGGCACCCAAGTACTGTGCTTATATGATACAGGCTTGGACTTTGACTCAGTAGTGTGCTCTTCTCTGGTGAGTCCTGAACAGATAACCACAGAAACCGTGGAAATCAGAGGACCAGTCAAGGGAGCAGGAACCATGACACTGCCCATAGCCCGAATCAACATAAGATCTCGCTATGTGGAAGGAGAGATCAAAGCAGCAGTGATGGACAACCCTATCTACCCATTAATACTGGGATGTAGATATGTCTTTCTAGGAGAACCTATAAGACCCATAGTGATGGCAACAGTCCAGACCAGGGCAAGCTCTAAGAAAGAGGAGGACACTATCATCAATACTCATCCAGAAGAGATGAGAAAGGCTCAAACTGCTGACAGTACATTGAAGCCTTGCTTTGGCAAATTACCTAAAAGCCATAACCCTCCAGAGAAAGGAGACTTATATATGAAAAATGGCCTACTATATAGAAAAGCTGGAACGGGACCTAAAGGACATGGACAGCTTGTAGTGCCAAAATCATACAGGGAGTAGGTTATGAAGCTAGAACATACTATACCCTTCAGTGGACATATGGTAATAGGGGCCACTGGACAACGGATAGCCTGTCACTACATTTGGCCAGGGATCACAGAGGACATAAAGAGGTATGTGAGATCCTGTCCAGAACGCCAAAGAGTAGCTCCTAAACATAGGACTGCACCAGCAACACTGGGAGAAATGCCCATTATGGGAACGCCCTTCGAACGTGTTGCCGTGGATATTGTTGGACCCCTCAGTAGGACCAAGAAGAGAAATGCATATATCTTAACCTTGGTCGATACTTCCTCTATGTGGGGAGGGGCAGTAGCAATGTCATCGATAGATTCGAAACATGTGGCAGAGGCACTGTTAACAATATTCACCCGATTAGGTTTCCCACATCAAATATTGACTGACAATGGTTCTCAGTTTAGGGGAAAGCTAACACAAGAAGTATTCAGGTTATTTCAAGCTAGACATTATCACTGTAGCCCGTACCACGCCCAAGGGAATGGTCAAGTAGAGCGGTTCAATGGCACGCTCATTTCAATCCTTAGAAAGTTGGCTAGTGAGAAACCTGAAACTTGGGACACATACTTATCCTCGGCACTATTTGCCTATAGGGAAGTCCCACATAACTCCACAGGATTGGCTCCAGCTACATTGTTGTTTGGACGACCAATCAAAGGTCCACTGGAAGCATTGTTGCGGACATGGACTGATGAAAAAGCAGAAGAAATCGTGACTTCTTCATACCAATACGTCAACGAGTTGACATCTCGATTGAAAACAAGTTGGAAACTGGCAAATGATAACTTGAGACAGGCCAGGAGGAAGCAGGCTGCTTACTACAATAAAACAGCAAAAGATAGGGAACTTGAGGTGGGAAAAAAAGTTGTTACTGTTGCCCAGCAGCAATAATAAATTGCAAATTGGATGGCAGGGTCCCTACGTCATATTGGAAAAACTTTCCAGGACCAACTATAAGATTGACAAGAAAGGAAAGGAGAAGGTGTATCATGTCAACCTTCTTAAAAAAGTATTATGACAGGGAAGCATCAGAAGTTGCACATATCATGACCCTGGCCATTGCAACAGAAATGCAGGATGAACCAATTTCCTCCATGGAATACCCCCTAACAACTACAGAAAGCTATGCTCAGGTTAATGTGAGTGAACATTTAACTCTTGAGCAGAGGAAAAAGGTTCAGGAGGTGTTAGAAATCCATGCTGATGTACTCACAGATAAGCCGGGGTGTACTAATCTGTTAGAGTATGACATGACGATTACTGACCCTACACCAGTTTGTATGCTGACATACCCTATACCTTATGCGAAAGGGCAAGCACTAAAGGATGAGATTGACTATCTCTTAAAAGAGAAAATTATTTCAAAGTCTGAATCTCCCTACAGCTCAAGTGTGGTGCTATTAAGGAAGCCTAGTGGTGAACACAGGTTATGCATTGATTATAGGAAACTAATGCTATCACTGAATCTCAGGTAGACCCATTACCTGACACCAATCAGTTGTTTGCTACATTGAGTAAGGCTCGGTATTTTTTCAAAAGTAGATCTAAGCAAGGGATACTACCAAATACCAGTGAAACCAGAAGTTAGGAAACTGTTAGCCTTTAGTACACCGGATGGACATTACGAGTTCAATGTACTCCCATTTGGTTTAAAGAATGCTCCAAGTATCTTCTCCAGAATGATGAGGAAATTGTTGGAACCATTACAAAATCCTCATATCACCAACTTCATGGATGATATTCTGATTGCTACCACTACATTCGAGGAACACGTAGTAGCACTCTCCGTGTTGTTAGATAGACTGAGAGAAACGGGATTGACAGCACGTCCAACTAAGTGTCATATTGGATGTGAGAAATTGGAATTTTTAGGTCACACTATCTCTACAGGGCAAATGTCTCCTGACCCAAAGAATGTAGAGAAAATGAGAAAAGCACCAAGACCACAAACTAAGAAGGATGTAAGATCCTTTGTGTCACTGTGCGGGTTTTATCAGAAATATATACCCCATTTTAACTCATTGTGCGCGCCATTAACCGACTTAACCAAAAAAGGTCAGCCGGATAAAATACAATGGACCGCGGAGTGTGAACAGGCTTATACAGAGTTGAAAAATAAGCTGACAAATAAACCTATCCTTGCCCTTCCCGATCTCTCACAAGAATTCGTACTAAGAACGGATGCTAGCAATGTAGGCATCGGAGCAACATTACTACAGTGAGCAGACACACCGCCACATATGCTATTACCAGTAGCTTTTGCCAGTAGAAAGTTAAATGCAGCTGAAAGAAATTATTCTACCGTTGAACGTGAATGCCTCGCTTTGGTCTGGTCGATCAATAAATTTGCCCCTTTTCTTTACGGGAAACACTTCATTGTGGAAAGTGATCACCAGCCTTTGATGTTTTTAGCAGTGTCTAAAAAATTAAATTCACGACTTTTAAGGTGGAGTTTACTGTTATCTCCATATTCGTTCAATGTGAGATACATTCCAGGACGGGACAATCTTGGACCCGATTTTTTAAGTCGTCATCCTATCAAAGCAGATATAGAGAAACAGAAAAGTAAGGAGAAACTGCAGCATGAGTTACCAAAAAGTTAACTGTGCATGCACTGTTTTAAAGAAGAGGGCTCTGTAGCGAAATTTGGCACCTCTTGCTTTGTTGTGGAAAAAAAATGTGTAGCGCGACATACACACACACACAGCGCAAGGACAGCGCGGCGGTCTTGCTTTGAAGTTTGAAGAAGGCGGAAAAATGTGAAATACGTTTAGCCAGACGGTACTGAAGAATGAGGAAATAGCGAATATAGGAATGAATGGCCGACTTTAAAAGCTTGCATTTACTGGACATTAAATTTAAAACTACAAGAAAACGCCTGGTTGGAATAATATTAAATAAAAATAACTCAACAAAGGAGATAGACTAGGAATTATATCCAAAAGGATATTATTCAAATATAAATAGTTTTAAAGATAATTAATATTTTTCACCTTCATCACATCTGCTAAAAGTTAGCTAATAATCTTTAAAAATTTATTGTACGTATATGCCTCAACGGATTTGGATAAAACTTATATAGAATGAAAGCCTCATATGGGGAAAATGAAAGGATACCTAGGAAGGAAGGAAGGATATAAGTGTGTAGTGAACAGAAGAGAAAACAAGTACAGGAAAAGCACAGATTGCCTCAAATCGCCTCAAACCGAGAGATTAAACGAAAATCTTTTTGGACCTTAGGAGGTGCTTTCTCGTACGTGAGATATACACATATATAAGGACAGAGCGGCGCGTTGAAAAACACACACACCAAATCCAGAAGCCAGAGTGAGAAACTGGAAGACAGCATCTGCAAGAAAAGTTCTTTTTTCACGCTGCATGCATGGCAGATTAAATTCAGCCAATACAGTCTCACCGTGAGCTTATTAATCCTAAGAGGGTTTTTATGATCAATTTTTATGATCATTCCTGATCGAGAAACTAAAGACTTGAGGACCGTTGATCCTGCTAACTGAAGCCTAGAGGTCAACCAATCTTCAACACCTTAGTACCCCGTAGTTATAGGGCGGGCTGAAGGACAGTCTGTTTATTCAAGTGTGTCTCAGGAACCTCAAGCAGACGTGGCTAATTAAGATGAGTTTTATGTGTATCCATCCAACAAATCCTGTGAGCAGTTTCTAAAACGACTGTCTATGATGAGAACTAGATCGCCAGAGATATCAAAGAGATACTGTGACAAACTTTTGTGTAATCTCAGTGGAAGATAAATCCAAGACTTTTTCTATTATTTATTTTAATTTGTAACTATAAATAATCATACATTTTACCATCTTCCAACACCCATTTCTCATTACAAGAATATATATAGATGTACATAATAAATATTGAAATTGTACTCATTTGACTTGGTAAATTTTTAACTGTTAACAGTTGAGTTACTTTTTCTAATTTAATTATATTATCACATAGGGTTACAATAGCGAAAGTAGCAACTTATACTTCTGAAGCCTAAATCTATTGTCCAGCTCAGAGTATTCACAGCTGTAACTCACTTGTGATACCAGTGTACCTCTCGGGCACTGGAACTTCATCCTTTCTGGAGAGAGATTCTACTTCTTCTCTACCACTATTATCATACTAGAAAAACCTTTCGCTACAATAACAAATTAAACTGAAGGGTTTGTTATGAATTACAGACATAAGTCGTCTGAAAGTGGAAGTGTCAATCCCTTATTCAATATCTTAAATGGGAGAAGTTTGAAATTGTTGGTTGTCATGAAAAGGAAGGGGGTGAAGATATACGAGGGTTGTCCGGAAAAGAACCGTCCATAATTAATATTCGAAAAACCGTTTGCGCGACATCGATGTAACTTGGCAGCCAAATAGAGTGGCCTGTTATGCACATACGTGTGCAATGTAGACGTTGCTGCACCAGTCGGTGCGACCGTTAAAAGCCGTTTAGTGAGCACATGCACTGTGTGGTCGTCACATTCAAAATGGCTGAACGAGTAGAGCAAAGAATCTGCATCAAATTTTGCGTCAAGCTTCAACATTCCTCCACGGAAACTATTATGATGATTCAGAAAGCTTTTGGAGACGATGCAATGAGTGCTACACAAATAAAGGTGTGGCACAAACGCTTCAAAGATGGTCGAGAATTCTGCTCTGGTAGCAGAATCCGCGGAACGAATTTTGACACGACACGTCTCACACCCAGATGCTGGGTCAGAATCTCGGATACAATAGTTTTTGGAATTCCCAGATCTTTTTCTAGTTCTCGCACTGTCAGTCGCCGATCTTTGTTGATTGCAGCCCGTACACGTTCAACATTTTCCGGTGTTCTGCTTGTTGCAGGCCTTCCAGAAATGGGATCACATTCAACAGATTCTCGACCATCTTTGACGCGTTTGTGCCACACCTTTATTTGTGTAGCACTCATTGCTTCGTCTCCAAAAGCCTTCTGAATCATCATAATAGTTTCCGTGGAGGAATGTTGAAGCTTGACGCACAATTTGATGCAGATTCTTTGCTCTACTCGTTCAGCCATTTTGAATGCGACGACCACACAGTGCATGTGCTCACTAAACGGCTTTTAATGGTCGCACAGACTGGTGCAGCAACGTCAACATTGCACACATATGTGCATAACAGGCCACTCTATTTGGCTGCCAAGTTACATCGATGTCGCGCAAACGGTTTTTCAAATATTAATTATGGACGGTTCTTTTCCGGACAGCCCTCGTATACTAAAGTCAGACGTTTAGATTTGCTTGGTCTAGCCAAATTATATTAACTAAACAACGTTTGATTAGCAACTTTCACCGCGTAGGAAGCTGGGGGACAGTGGGCGAAAGACCCATTTATATTGTTACACATTTTCAGACTCCAGCACTGTGTTCCATTGAGTCAAGACGACACTTCCGACTAGCCAGGACAGAAAAAAGTAGGATTTCAAGAAAGAGGATTGGACCAAGTATTGAGGATCTTCTGAAACTAACCAGCAAGAAAACTCGACTTTATAATACTGGAAACCACAAAGTCCTCGGAACCTATTTACAGGATGATAGTGGGATTATCATTAAAGTAATACTCAACTACCTGTAAGACGGCCCCAAAACCTATGGCCCCACGATATTCGGAAGTCTTCCCGTGCCAGGTGTCTGTAGAAAGGTACAACCCGATAAGAGTGATTTGTAACATACATTTTATCATTTTATATTTGAAATGTTAAACTTGCTGGTGGTTGTACAAGTTCATACGAGGCTGGCAACCTCAGCATATGAAAATGAAAGAGTCATGAAACACCACAGCAAGCGCTGGTGACTGCTTCATGTCGGTTCTCCCACAGGGAACCAAAAGCAGAGGTAACCCCAGGCTTCAAGTAGAGCAGGCAATGGAGGATGATGACATCACATTGTACATATTTATTATATTTACACTCTTTAATAAGTAAAATAAGGCAAAAGTCCTTTCCACTGTCCAGTCCAATTTTTTCATCAAATTAACTGAGAGTAACGATGATTTTTCAATCCACTGGGTTTATGCTTTATGCTCAGGGAAGGTAAATTACTGAAAAGGGGCAGTGGAAGTGACAGCGGGAAGGCGCCTGGCTATTATCAGGTAACCAACACTCAGCACAGACATTTGTTTCTTCTAAAGTTTGTCATACAAGTTGGAAAATACCAGTGTGTGATGCCAGGTTGATACGATCTGTGGATCAAGAGCTTGTGGCCAACGCTAGATGCCTGTCTTAGACGGGTTGTGAGGATCCTTGCCTTGATGTTAAAAGCTGTTACACCTGCAACTACATCTGGAACGTGCCCTCACCACAGAAGTCGACAACTGACGTAGCAATTAGCAAACCAGTCCAACATCTGGCCAGATAAGTGATTTTAATATGGCCAAAACAAAATAATTCTCATCACCAATTCAAAACACCCTCACAAGTTTTCGAAGAGAAAAAAACTCTATAGTGTAATTCCCTCACATTACTTATTTATTTTCTAATGTTAAACCATAATTGATTATTAAATTTGTTATTTGCATTTACAAATTAATAGTTGATTTAATTAATACAGAGAGAAGTGATCATGTATGAATCAGTGATTTAAATATCAATACAACAGAACTACTTAAGTAATATTGTACTGAGTAATTCAGTTGGGACCTCAGAAACGAGCTAATATATCTTTATCTTCATAGAAGGGGCGGACAGATGCAAAGATCACGATAGCCTTGATAAATTTAGCATTGTGCTTGATTTCATAAATATCCGTTTAACTCCCTGAAATAGAAGCACCATCCTTCTATTTACATCTCTGTCAAGAGTAATCAAAATACTTCTATGGCACGCGCCTCAAACAGCCTCTGACAACCAAGTCCAGCTCCCGGCCTTCACGTGTGGCTCAATTTGAGCCCGGCGGAACTGTTTCCACTGACGGGAGAAGGGGCAAAGGCGAGCGACTGGCGCCTTAAAACCAGCAGCTTCGGGCAGATAGGGCTCGTGATCCTTGGTTGGTAGCTTATCTAAGAGAAGGAACTCTGAATTCAAACCACCGCTGCCTTGCGGGAATATCCATTTATGGAATTGGCTTCGGGAGTAAACCCTGAGGATAAATCCGGAGTCGGAGTCCCTAAGGCAGTCTAATGTCGATTCGACATTATTCTGGCAACTCCTGCGACATGGCTGGTACCAAACTGTATCGGCTACTGCCGTTCCTTTGGATCTACCGGCTGTGTGGAGAGGGGGAACATGCTGCATGGGCAACAGCTTGATCTCCATATAACTGTGCCCAAGCTCGCGCCCTGGAGAGGACACTCCAGCTTCACCCTATAGGTGTCGGCAAAACACGGGAAGTAGCAGTTACCGGTTATAAGCATTTTGCCTAATTGGCGTAGGGCATTGCGCCAGGGGCTACTTCCGACAGTGGGAGAGGTTCTAGGATCTCACTGGACAGCTACCGCCCGCTTCAAGCTGGGCAGCCCCCAGTCAATAAGGTGTTGTCCCGCCACTGTCTGCTTTCCCCATTGGGTGCATGAGGATTATGGTCAAACCCGAACTGTGGACAGAAAATTTTGCACCAAGCAATTATCGAAAAAATAGAAATAAGCAAACTCTCAGACTGGGATGCTGGAACGTCCGGACTATGTTGACTGGACTATCCGAAAACCTACAGGATGTAAACGATGTAAGGAAGACAGCCATAATTAATGATGAGCTTAAACGACTTCAGGTGGATATAGCTGCACTTCAGGAAACACGCCTGGCGGGCTCTGGAACGATGAGCGAGAAGGACTACACATTTTATTGGCAAGGGAAAGATCTTAATAAAGCTAGAGAACACGGAGTAGGTTTTGCGGTCAAAAAATCGCTAACTAAAATGGTTGAAGCAGGCGAGAATGGATCAGAACGCCTGTTAACGCTCCGCCTGCAAACTAGCACAGGTCCCATCACCCTTGTCAGTGTGTATGCTCCTACTCTGTACTCTGCCTCAGAAGCTAAAGATGAGTTCTACGAGAATCTAACAGCAATTATCAAAAGCATACCTAGGCAAGAACAGCTTGTTCTCCTTGGTGACTTTAACGCTAGAGTGGGTGCCGATAATGTTTCATGGCCTTCATGTCTGGGCAGGTTTGGTATTGGCTGTAGTGAAATTGACAGAGATACAACGGTAAAATCCCTCCAAAGATAACATTTAAGGATAAAAACATAATGCGTAGGCTGCGAATAGTACATGATCGCCTAGACCGCGGGTCATCATCCTCCATAATAATTGACTTGCTAAACAGGAGGGGAACGGCGGATCAAAAAGGAAAAAAATATGACTGGAAAGATTGCGTGAGACTAGAAAGGCTAAGGAGACGCAATTGGGGGGGGGGGGGGGGGAAACGGAGAAAAGTCACGTTTCCCAAGTTGACATAAAAAGTAAGCAACTCGACAGAAGGGACCATAGATATGTTACGCCACAGTCATTTATTGGACGCTTTTGCGCGATACCAAGCCCTTGATTTGAATTCAGCGGCTAAACGCAGATGTTAGGAATATTACAAAAATTAAAAAGTACTTTTTTTCTTAATATTAATGTTAGGAATATAAAAATTAGCTGGCCGGATGGCCTATTCTGAGCAGTGAACTAATATGTTCTTACTTTTACAGACGGATAGATAATATTGAAGATAATGACAAAAGACAGTGTTGTTCACATCATCGACAGACTGTATTGAATCTAAAAGTGTCGCTAATTGCACAAAAAAAACACGACCTCGAAACGCAGGTGTTCAAATCTACGTAGTATGGAAGAGAAGGGATATTTGTGGTGGCTGTGTCTAAAAATAACTTTTAATGACAAAATTTTGGAGGGGAGAGAAAGGTTGGTTCAAAAATCGAGTACATTTTGTAGAAACACAAGTAGAGACGGACAGACTAACAGATAACCATCCATACTTGACTGAAGCATGACTGAAATGACTTTATGGTAGGAAATTTGAATTTAAAATAAACCTAGGCAGTGATTGGCCACAGACAATCATATCATTAGCGCTCAGACGCGAAAGTGGGGCCATTCTTCAATAGTTGTTCAGTGATAGACACAGATTTTAAAGTGTGGTGATTTCCATATGAAAGAAAGTGTAATAAATTTAGGGACGCCATACTATAGCCAGCAGCTCAGCTGAGTTTTGCTAGCAATTCTGTGTTATTTATTCATAATCTGGTAAGATTGAAATTATTTCCTTATATATTTTGAATATTGTTTCATGTTTGAGTGATTTGATACTGCCATATCGAAATCTAGCCTTACAAACAAGTAGGGATTTGCTCTAGACCCCCCGCCCTAGTCAGGGTCTAGGGACCAACAATGTACATAAACTCCAGCAAGGATTATGCAAGACAGATCGGGTGTTGAGAATAATGAAACGTGTTGCCTGTCCTCTTTTAGAGCAGAAAACTAATAAATATTTTTCAGAATCTATAGTCTGGGAGGATCTATCTGATGTAAAACCACCATGGTAAATGTGCTGTTTGGTCAGAGAGATCTGACCTGTCTGTATGATGTGGTTGTTGTGTCAGTGTTGTGTCCAGACGTGGGTAGAGAATAGATTTTGACACATGGCCCATACTTTGATTGCAGAGCTGCGAGTTTCTGTTGTCAACCAAGCAGTGACTATTCAGTTGGTGACTTTACTCGAGTGTATCTGTGCAGTACTTGTGACAGAGACCACCATTATTGCCCGCCAGCACAGAGAGGTGGGACCACCAGATTTCAGCACCAGAGCTACAACTAAAAGATGAGTGAGCCTCTGGTCTGCTGGACATTCACCAACCCCGTTTAGTTACTAATACCCTCATAAAAATTCCCACCATTTTCTGGACACTGTGTAGTCAATATAGACAGGTGTGATGAGGCCACCCCAACAGCACAAACATTAACTATCCTCCCAAGTAGATGACTACTAGAACATTTTAATAAAACTAACTAGTATAGTACATATATATGTACACTATTGCATTTATGATATAATATTCCATGCATTTCTTTCATAATCTCTAAATCCTTTTAAGTTCTGGTCAACCTAAAAAATTGATCCAGAACAAAATAAATGTAATATAATTTTATCAAAAAATTTTACACACGTGAGTTAGTTCAGTGTATTTTAACATTTATTAATATTATTAGTCTTGTTAAATATCTGTGGGTATATCTATAACCTATTACACCACACTACATATCATAACCCTAGACACTTTACGTAGCCACATTCATTAAAAAAAAAAAATTAAGTGTGAGGTCGTAGTGGTAGCAAGAAAGGCCTTCTGACAATTCTCAACTACATTTTATCTCAGGAGCCTTCACAGCTGGCCTCATACAATTACATTTAGTAATATCAACATCATACAATACCATCAATACCACTACATAAATTGGGGTCTTGTCCAGGGATAATTAGCCCAACAGTAATATTAGGATCTCCTGGTGGGAGAAATAAAAGTAGGGAAATAAATTGTAAAATTCCCTTTAACATTAAAAGTGTCCCTGCAGATAAAAGTTGGTGAATCTTCACAGCCAGTAATAATTAATTAGTTAACTGGTTAGTTAGAATTAGTTAGACTATAGTCATAAGAAGTACTTAGTGTATTTACTGGTTAGAGATTTAGCTTGTATATTATTATATTGTCTCAAAAGTATGGCGGAGCTGGCAAAATTTAGATCAGCTGCTGTGCTCACCGCGAAGGAGATGGGAATGGATGGTCAAATTTTAATTCAATACGTAACGGCTGAATGTGATAAATATATTGAACGGGAAGAAAGGAGATTAGAAAAAGAGGCTGAAAGAAAATTGGAGTCTGACAGGTTGGTTGAAGAGAAGAAGTTAGAGGCTGAGACTAAGAGGCTGCAGATTGAGGCAGAAGAAAAACGACAGCAAAGGGAGGCAGAAGATAAAAAGGCCGAAAGGGAGGCAGAAGATAAAAAGGCCGAAAGGGAGGCAGAAGATAAAAAGGCCGAAAGGGAGGCAGAAGATAGCAGGTTGCAGAGGGAGCACGAATTACGACTAAGGGAGCTGGAATTACAAGGCCAGGCTCCTGAAAATGGTGCCAGCCCTTTTGCCTCAGATGCTACGCCCAGTCTGGGAGCCTCAAACTCAGCTATGGGGTTTCATTTAGACCATTTTGTTGAAAAAGACGATGACATAGAGGGGGTACCTAGGACGTTTTGAGTTATTAGCTACTACATATGGGTTAGAGAGAGAGAGGTGGAGCTTAAAGCTATCACAGGGATTGAGAGGTACTTCTTATGAAGTATTTGCCAAAATGAACAGGGAAGACCAAGACAATTATGACATGTTAAAGCAGGCTTTGTTATTAAGGTACGAGAAGAATGGTGAATTTTATCGTAAGAAATTTAGAAATGCCAAACTGTTGTCTGGGGAGACCTACCACCAATTCTCTGCCAGACTAGAAACCTATTTGGAGAAATGGACGGCTCTGGGGAAGACCCAAGATCTTAAGGAAATGATCATGATTGAGCAATTGAGAGAGTCCATGGCTCCAGACATGAGAAAATTTCTCATGGAACAAGGTGCAGAGAAGTTGGGGGAAATTTTAAATGTTGCTGAGAGGTATCAGGCAGCTCAGGCAGAGGTAAGTGGTGCTAAAAAGAAGCACATAGACAATTTTAAAGCTCCACAGCAATTTAATAAATTTGATAATAGAGAGCAGGGAAATAAAGGTAGGACAAACTTTGAGCGGCCAAGAAATGACTATCGCGACAGAAACTCACAGTTCAATGACCAAAAGTTCAATGAAAGAAAACCGTTGAACCAAGGGAAAAGATGGTGTAAATGGTGCAAGAGGGATAACCATAACACCGAATTTTGTAGAAGGAAACCTTCAAACATTGCTGCAATGAAGTCGGGGACGCAAAGATTAAAGGTTAATCCTAAGGAGCAACAGGAACCTTATCACCCCCCAGTTTGTGAGGATGTTATTTGTAATGGGGTCACCATAAGGTGCCTTTATGATACAGTGGTTACAACACCGCTCTGGCGACCGGGTGATTCAGGATCAAACCCGGGCGACGGCATTTGAGGATTTTTCGTCGACCGGGAATTGGACTGGATTAACTCGAGACCTGGCGAGGACATTTGAAGGAGTGTTGTCGACCAGGGATTGGCGGCTCCTGAGCCGACCCAGCTGCAATGGGTACCTCCGAAATCGGAGAGTATTTGCCTGAATGGCGAGGGACACCTGTCTCTGTACAAGTAAAAAGGGATACTCACGTAAAATCAATGTCAAACAGTTAGTAATAATGAGACGAGTATTAGCGGGCGTACGAAAAAAAAAAAAAAAAAAAAAAAATACAGGTTTGGATTATGATTCAGTTGTGAAGTCTAGCCTAGTGGACCCAAGTCAGTATACCACAGAAACAGTGGAAATACAAGGGGCGACTAAGGACATACCACTCATGACACTTCCCATCGCAAGGATAACGGTGAAAACTCGCTATGTGGAAGGAGAAATCAGAGCAGCAGTGATAGATGAACCAATCTACCCTCTGATATTGGGGTGTAGATACGTCTTCTTGGGGAATCCCGAGAAACCTGTGATCATGGCGACAGTGCAGACCAGGTCACAGAAGAAGGAGGAAGAAGGTGAACCTATAAACGCTCATCCAGAGGAGATGAGGAAGGCGCAGGCTGAGGATAGGACACTCAAGCCCTGTTTTAAAAAATTGCCCAAATGCCACACACCTCCGAGCAAGGGAGAATATTTCATGAAGAACAAACTCTTATACAGGAAGGCCGGAACTGGAACAAATGGTCACAACCAGCTGGTTCTTCCCATTTCATATATAGATAAAGTGATGGAACTCGGGCATGCGATTCCCTTCAGTGGTCACATGGGGATCAGCGCCACAGGACAGCGTATAGCTTGTCATTACTTCTGGCCAGGGATAACGGAGGATATAAAAAGATATGTCAAATCCTGCCCAGAATGTCAAAGGGTAGCTCCAAAGCACTGGACTGCTCCTGCAACTCTAGGGGAAATGCCCATAGTGGGAACACCTTTTGAGAGGGTTGCAGTGGATATTGTAGGACCTCTCACTCGGACCAAGAGGAGGAACAGTTACATCCTTACTCTGGTGGACACTTGTTCTATGTGGGGAGAGGCGGTAGCCCTGCCATCAATTGATTCAAAACATGTAGCAGAGGCACTACTTACAATATTTACCCGATTAGGATTCCCGCATCAAATCTTGACGGATAATGGTTCTCAGTTCAAGGGGAAACTAACGGAAGAAGTTTTTAAGCTATTTCAAGCCAGGCACTTTCATTGTAGTCCGTACCATCCACAAGGGAACGGCCAGGTAGAGAGGTTCAACGGGACTCTCATTTCTATCCTGAGAAAGCTGGCACACGAAAAAACCGGATCTGTGGGATCAATTCCTGCCCGCCGCATTGTTTGCGTATCGGGAGGTACCACATAGTTCAACCGGGATGGCTCCCGCAACTCTGCTATTTGGGAGGCCAATAAAAGGTCCATTAGAAGCCCTATTAAGGACCTGGACAGATGAGAAGGCGGAAGAGACTGTTACCTCATCTTATCAATATGTGAACGAACTGACCAATCGTTTGAAAGCTGGATGGAAACTGGCAAATGATAATTTGAAGCAAGCCAGGAAGAAACATGCAGCATATTTTAATAGGAAGGCAAAGGACAGGGAACTGGCAGTCGGAGAGAAGGTGCTGCTTCTACTACCCGGAAGCCAGAATAAATTACAAATTGGTTGGCAAGGTCCATATACGGTTCTAGAGAAGGTGTCTAGAACAAACTATAAAATTGACAAAAAGGGGAAGGAAAAAGTTTATCATGTAAACCTGTTAAAGAAGTATCTGGACAGACCACTCCAGGAAAGCACCCCCTTATTGACCTTGGCTATTGCAACCCAGATGCAAAAAGAACCACTCACCTCACATGAATACCCATTACATCCTTGTGAAACAGCAGCACAGGTAAAAGTCAGTAAGCACCTGACTAAAAACCAGAGGGAGAGAGTTCAGCAAGTTCTGGAGGAACATACAGATGTATTAACAGATAAACCAGGCCATACAAATTTGCTACAGTATGACATGAAACTGGTAGACTCAAACCCAATCTGTATGAGAGCCTATTCTATTCCGTTCGCGAAGGAGAAGGCATTGAAGGAAGAAATAGAGTATTTGTTGAAGGAGGGGATTATTTCGCACAGTGAATCATCTTTTAGTTCTAGTGTCGTTTTGTTGAGGAAACCGTCTGGGGAACACAGACTGTGCATAGATTACAGGAAACTGAATGCTGTCACAGAAGGACAAGTGGATCCATTACCAGACACAAAACAGTTATTTGCCAGACTGAACAAGGCAAAATACTTTTCAAAAGTGGATCTTAGTAAAGGCTATTACCAGATCCCAGTGAAGCCTGAAGTGAGACCTTATTTGGCTTTTAGCACTTCGGATGGACATTATGAATTCAATATGCTACCATTCGGACTGAAAAATGCTCCGAGTGTGTTTTCAAGGATGATGCGAAAATTGTTGGATCCCCTGAATAACCCATGTATCACGAATTTCATGGATGATATTCTCGTCGCCACCGAGACATTTGAAGAACACATTGAAGCTCTGGAGATGTTGTTTGATAGACTTCGGGAGGCGAATTTAACTGCTAGGCCAACAAAATGTTGTATTGGATGCAAAGAGTTGGAATTCTTGGGACACACTGTATATCAGGGTAATATGACCCCTGATCCTAAGAACTTGGAAAAACTGCAGAGAGCACCTAGGCCGCAAACAAAAAAGGACGTGCGATCATTCGTGTCGTTATGCGGATTTTATCAGAAATACATCAAGAATTTTAACGCTATTTGTGCTCCTCTGACTGATCTGACTCGCAAGGGACTTCCAGATAAAATTATTTGGACTGCACAATGTGAACTAGCGTTCCAAGAGTTAAAGGAAAAACTCACTAGCAAGCCTATTCTCAAACTGCCTGATTTGACACAGGACTTTGTCTTAAGAACCGATGCAAGTAATGTAGGACTAGGAGGGGCTTTGTTGCAAAGATCATCTTCACCTGATGGGGAACTGAAACCAGTCGCTTATGCAAGCCGCAAATTGAATAAGGCGGAACAAGGATACTCCACAAGCGAAAAGGAATGTTTAGCATTAATCTGGGCAATAAAGAAGTTTCAAATCTATCTGTATGGTAGGACATTTGTGGTGGAGACGGACCATCAGCCTCTCGTGTTCTTGTCTCAGGCTAAGCATGGAAACGCAAGATTGCTGAGGTGGTCTTTATTGCTTCAACCTTATCAGTTCAGTATCCAATATATCCCAGGCAAATTGAATGTCGGTGCAGATTTCCTCAGTCGGCACCCCTGTGATCAAAATTAGAGTAGTGGCAGACGTGAGGAGTAATTTTACCTATGTGTATCGCTGGTTTTGGAACTTGCCATAGGCATGTTTTCAAGTGGGGAGATGTGTAGTGAAATTGACAGAGATACAACGGTAAAATCCCTCCAAAGATAACATTTAAGGATAAAAACATAATGCGTAGGCTGCGAATAGTACATGATCGCCTAGACCGCGGGTCATCATCCTCCATAATAATTGACTTGCTAAACAGGAGGGGAACGGCGGATCAAAAAGGAAAAAAAATATGACTGGAAAGATTGCGTGAGACTAGAAAGGCTAAGGAGACGCAATTGGGGGGGAGGGGGGGGGGAACGGAGAAAAGTCACGTTTCCCAAGTTGACATAAAAAGTAAGCAACTCGACAGAAGGGACCATAGATATGTTACGCCACAGTCATTTATTGGACGCTTTTGCGCGATACCAAGCCCTTGATTTGAATTCAGCGGCTAAACGCAGATGTTAGGAATATTACAAAAATTAAAAAGTACTTTTTTTCTTAATATTAATGTTAGGAATATAAAAATTAGCTGGCCGGATGGCCTATTCTGAGCAGTGAACTAATATGTTCTTACTTTTACAGACGGATAGATAATATTGAAGATAATGACAAAAGACAGTGTTGTTCACATCATCGACAGACTGTATTGAATCTAAAAGTGTCGCTAATTGCACAAAAAAAACACGACCTCGAAACGCAGGTGTTCAAATCTACGTAGTATGGAAGAGAAGGGATATTTGTGGTGGCTGTGTCTAAAAATAACTTTTTAACGACAAAATTTTGGAGGGGAGAGAAAGGTTGGTTCAAAAATCGAGTACATTTTGTAGAAACACAAGTAGAGACGGACAGACTAACAGATAACCATCCATACTTGACTGAAGCATGACTGAAATGACTTTATGGTAGGAAATTTGAATTTAAAATAAACCTAGGCAGTGATTGGCCACAGACAATCATATCATTAGCGCTCAGACGCGAAAGTGGGGCCATTCTTCAATAGTTGTTCAGTGATAGACACAGATTTTAAAGTGTGGTGATTTCCATATGAAAGAAAGTGTAATAAATTTAGGGACGCCATACTATAGCCAGCAGCTCAGCTGAGTTTTGCTAGCAATTCTGTGTTATTTATTCATAATCTGGTAAGATTGAAATTATTTCCTTATATATTTTGAATATTGTTTCATGTTTGAGTGATTTGATACTGCCATATCGAAATCTAGCCTTACAAACAAGTAGGGATTTGCTCTAGACCCCCCGCCCTAGTCAGGGTCTAGGGACCAACAATGTACATAAACTCCAGCAAGGATTATGCAAGACAGATCGGGTGTTGAGAATAATGAAACGTGTTGCCTGTCCTCTTTTAGAGCAGAAAACTAATAAATATTTTTCAGAATCTATAGTCTGGGAGGATCTATCTGATGTAAAACCACCATGGTAAATGTGCTGTTTGGTCAGAGAGATCTGACCTGTCTGTATGATGTGGTTGTTGTGTCAGTGTTGTGTCCAGACGTGGGTAGAGAATAGATTTTGACACATGGCCCATACTTTGATTGCAGAGCTGCGAGTTTCTGTTGTCAACCAAGCAGTGACTATTCAGTTGGTGACTTTACTCGAGTGTATCTGTGCAGTACTTGTGACAGAGACCACCATTATTGCCCGCCAGCACAGAGAGGTGGGACCACCAGATTTCAGCACCAGAGCTACAACTAAAAGATGAGTGAGCCTCTGGTCTGCTGGACATTCACCAACCCCGTTTAGTTACTAATACCCTCATAAAAATTCCCACCATTTTCTGGACACTGTGTAGTCAATATAGACAGGTGTGATGAGGCCACCCCAACAGCACAAACATTAACTATCCTCCCAAGTAGATGACTACTAGAACATTTTAATAAAACTAACTAGTATAGTACATATATATGTACACTATTGCATTTATGATATAATATTCCATGCATTTCTTTCATAATCTCTAAATCCTTTTAAGTTCTGGTCAACCTAAAAAATTGATCCAGAACAAAATAAATGTAATATAATTTTATCAAAAAATTTTACACACGTGAGTTAGTTCAGTGTATTTTAACATTTATTAATATTATTAGTCTTGTTAAATATCTGTGGGTATATCTATAACCTATTACACCACACTACATATCATAACCCTAGACACTTTACGTAGCCACATTCATTAAAAAAAATTAAGTGTGAGGTCGTAGTGGTAGCAAGAAAGGCCTTCTGACAATTCTCAACTACATTTTATCTCAGGAGCCTTCACAGCTGGCCTCATACAATTACATTTAGTAATATCAACATCATACAATACCATCAATACCACTACATAAATTGGGGTCTTGTCCAGGGATAATTAGCCCAACAGTAATATTAGGATCTCCTGGTGGGAGAAATAAAAGTAGGGAAATAAATTGTAAAATTCCCTTTAACATTAAAAGTGTCCCTGCAGATAAAAGTTGGTGAATCTTCACAGCCAGTAATAATTAATTAGTTAACTGGTTAGTTAGAATTAGTTAGACTATAGTCATAAGAAGTACTTAGTGTATTTACTGGTTAGAGATTTAGCTTGTATATTATTATATTGTCTAAAAAGTATGGCGGAGCTGGCAAAATTTAGATCAGCTGCTGTGCTCACCGCGAAGGAGATGGGAATGGATGGTCAAATTTTAATTCAATACGTAACGGCTGAATGTGATAAATATATTGAACGGATTAGAAGAAAGGAGATTAGAAAAAGAGGCTGAAGTTAGAAAATTAAGAGTCTGCAGGTTGGTTGAAGAGAAGAAGTTAGAGGCTGAGACTAAGAGGCTGCAGATTGAGGCAGAAGAAAAACGACAGCAAAGGGAGGCAGAAGATAAAAAGGCCGAAAGGGAGGCAGAAGATAGAAGGTTGCAGAGGGAGCACGAATTACGACTAAGGGAGCTGGAATTACAAGGCCAGGCTCCTGAAAATGGTGCCAGCCCTTTTGCCTCAGATGCTACGCCCAGTCTGGGAGCCTCAAACTCAGCTATGGGGTTTCATTTAGACCATTTTGTTGAAAAAGACGATGACATAGAGGGGTACCTAGGACGTTTTGAGTTATTAGCTACTACATATGGGTTAGAGAGAGAGAGGTGGAGCTTAAAGCTATCACAGGGATTGAGAGGTACTTCTTATGAAGTATTTGCCAAAATGAACAGGGAAGACCAAGACAATTATGACATGTAAAAGCAGGCTTTGTTATTAAGGTACGAGAAGAATGGTGAATTTTATCGTAAGAAATTTAGAAATGCCAAACTGTTGTCTGGGGAGACCTACCACCAATTCTCTGCCAGACTAGAAACCTATTTGGAGAAATGGACGGCTCTGGGGAAGACCCAAGATCTTAAGGAAATGATCATGATTGAGCAATTGAGAGAGTCCATGGCTCCAGACATGAGAAAATTTCTCATGGAACAAGGTGCAGAGAAGTTGGGGGAAATTTTAAATGTTGCTGAGAGGTATCAGGCAGCTCAGGCAGAGGTAAGTGGTGCTAAAAAGAAGCACATAGACAATTTTAAAGCTCCACAGCAATTTAATAAATTTGATAATAGAGAGCAGGGAAATAAAGGTAGGACAAACTTTGAGCGGCCAAGAAATGACTATCGCGACAGAAACTCACAGTTCAATGACCAAAAGTTCAATGAAAGAAAACCGTTGAACCAAGGGAAAAGATGGTGTAAATGGTGCAAGAGGGATAACCATAACACCGAATTTTGTAGAAGGAAACCTTCAAACATTGCTGCAATGAAGTCGGGGACGCAAAGATTAAAGGTTAATCCTAAGGAGCAACAGGAACCTTATCACCCCCCAGTTTGTGAGGATGTTATTTGTAATGGGGTCACCATAAGGTGCCTTTATGATACAGGTTTGGATTATGATTCAGTTGTGAAGTCTAGCCTAGTGGACCCAAGTCAGTATACCACAGAAACAGTGGAAATACAAGGGGCGACTAAGGACATACCACTCATGACACTTCCCATCGCAAGGATAACGGTGAAAACTCGCTATGTGGAAGGAGAAATCAGAGCAGCAGTGATAGATGAACCAATCTACCCTCTGATATTGGGGTGTAGATACGTCTTCTTGGGGAATCCCGAGAAACCTGTGATCATGGCGACAGTGCAGACCAGGTCACAGAAGAAGGAGGAAGAAGGTGAACCTATAAACGCTCATCCAGAGGAGATGAGGAAGGCGCAGGCTGAGGATAGGACACTCAAGCCCTGTTTTAAAAAATTGCCCAAATGCCACACACCTCCGAGCAAGGGAGAATATTTCATGAAGAACAAACTCTTATACAGGAAGGCCGGAACTGGAACAAATGGTCACAACCAGCTGGTTCTTCCCATTTCATATAGAGATAAAGTGATGGAACTCGGGCATGCGATTCCCTTCAGTGGTCACATGGGGATCAGCGCCACAGGACAGCGTATAGCTTGTCATTACTTCTGGCCAGGGATAACGGAGGATATAAAAAGATATGTCAAATCCTGCCCAGAATGTCAAAGGGTAGCTCCAAAGCACTGGACTGCTCCTGCAACTCTAGGGGAAATGCCCATAGTGGGAACACCTTTTGAGAGGGTTGCAGTGGATATTGTAGGACCTCTCACTCGGACCAAGAGGAGGAACAGTTACATCCTTACTCTGGTGGACACTTGTTCTATGTGGGGAGAGGCGGTAGCCCTGCCATCAATTGATTCAAAACATGTAGCAGAGGCACTACTTACAATATTTACCCGATTAGGATTCCCGCATCAAATCTTGACGGATAATGGTTCTCAGTTCAAGGGGAAACTAACGGAAGAAGTTTTTAAGCTATTTCAAGCCAGGCACTTTCATTGTAGTCCGTACCATCCACAAGGGAACGGCCAGGTAGAGAGGTTCAACGGGACTCTCATTTCTATCCTGAGAAAGCTGGCACACGAAAAACCGGATCTGTGGGATCAATTCCTGCCCGCCGCATTGTTTGCGTATCGGGAGGTACCACATAGTTCAACCGGGATGGCTCCCGCAACTCTGCTATTTGGGAGGCCAATAAAAGGTCCATTAGAAGCCCTATTAAGGACCTGGACAGATGAGAAGGCGGAAGAGACTGTTACCTCATCTTATCAATATGTGAACGAACTGACCAATCGTTTGAAAGCTGGATGGAAACTGGCAAATGATAATTTGAAGCAAGCCAGGAAGAAACATGCAGCATATTTTAATAGGAAGGCAAAGGACAGGGAACTGGCAGTCGGAGAAAAGGTGCTGCTTCTACTACCCGGAAGCCAGAATAAATTACAAATTGGTTGGCAAGGTCCATATACGGTTCTAGAGAAGGTGTCTAGAACAAACTATAAAATTGACAAAAAGGGGAAGGAAAAAGTTTATCATGTAAACCTGTTAAAGAAGTATCTGGACAGACCACTCCAGGAAAGCACCCCCTTATTGACCTTGGCTATTGCAACCCAGATGCAAAAAGAACCACTCACCTCACATGAATACCCATTACATCCTTGTGAAACAGCAGCACAGGTAAAAGTCAGTAAGCACCTGACTAAAAACCAGAGGGAGAGAGTTCAGCAAGTTCTGGAGGAACATACAGATGTATTAACAGATAAACCAGGCCATACAAATTTGCTACAGTATGACATGAAACTGGTAGACTCAAACCCAATCTGTATGAGAGCCTATTCTATTCCGTTCGCGAAGGAGAAGGCATTGAAGGAAGAAATAGAGTATTTGTTGAAGGAGGGGATTATTTCGCACAGTGAATCATCTTTTAGTTCTAGTGTCGTTTTGTTGAGGAAACCGTCTGGGGAACACAGACTGTGCATAGATTACAGGAAACTGAATGCTGTCACAGAAGGACAAGTGGATCCATTACCAGACACAAAACAGTTATTTGCCAGACTGAACAAGGCAAAATACTTTTCAAAAGTGGATCTTAGTAAAGGCTATTACCAGATCCCAGTGAAGCCTGAAGTGAGACCTTATTTGGCTTTTAGCACTTCGGATGGACATTATGAATTCAATATGCTACCATTCGGACTGAAAAATGCTCCGAGTGTGTTTTCAAGGATGATGCGAAAATTGTTGGATCCCCTGAATAACCCATGTATCACGAATTTCATGGATGATATTCTCGTCGCCACCGAGACATTTGAAGAACACATTGAAGCTCTGGAGATGTTGTTTGATAGACTTCGGGAGGCGAATTTAACTGCTAGGCCAACAAAATGTTGTATTGGATGCAAAGAGTTGGAATTCTTGGGACACACTGTATATCAGGGTAATATGACCCCTGATCCTAAAAACTTGGAAAAACTGCAGAGAGCACCTAGGCCGCAAACAAAAAAGGACGTGCGATCATTCGTGTCGTTATGCGGATTTTATCAGAAATACATCAAGAATTTTAACGCTATTTGTGCTCCTCTGACTGATCTGACTCGCAAGGGACTTCCAGATAAAATTATTTGGACTGCACAATGTGAACTAGCGTTCCAAGAGTTAAAGGAAAAACTCACTAGCAAGCCTATTCTCAAACTGCCTGATTTGACACAGGACTTTGTCTTAAGAACCGATGCAAGTAATGTAGGACTAGGAGGGGCTTTGTTGCAAAGATCATCTTCACCTGATGGGGAACTGAAACCAGTCGCTTATGCAAGCCGCAAATTGAATAAGGCGGAACAAGGATACTCCACAAGCGAAAAGGAATGTTTAGCATTAATCTGGGCAATAAAGAAGTTTCAAATCTATCTGTATGGTAGGACATTTGTGGTGGAGACGGACCATCAGCCTCTCGTGTTCTTGTCTCAGGCTAAGCATGGAAACGCAAGATTGCTGAGGTGGTCTTTATTGCTTCAACCTTATCAGTTCAGTATCCAATATATCCCAGGCAAATTGAATGTCGGTGCAGATTTCCTCAGTCGGCACCCCTGTGATCAAAATTAGAGTAGTGGCAGACGTGAGGAGTAATTTTACCTATGTGTATCGCTGGTTTTGGAACTTGCCATAGGCATGTTTTCAAGTGGGGAGATGTGTAGTGAAATTGACAGAGATACAACGGTAAAATCCCTCCAAAGATAACATTTAAGGATAAAAACATAATGCGTAGGCTGCGAATAGTACATGATCGCCTAGACCGCGGGTCATCATCCTCCATAATAATTGACTTGCTAAACAGGAGGGGGAACGGCGGATCAAAAAGGAAAAAAATATGACTGGAAAGATTGCGTGAGACTAGAAAGGCTAAGGAGACGCAATTGGGGGGGGGGGGGGGGGAAACGGAGAAAAGTCACGTTTCCCAAGTTGACATAAAAAGTAAGCAACTCGACAGAAGGGACCATAGATATGTTACGCCACAGTCATTTATTGGACGCTTTTGCGCGATACCAAGCCCTTGATTTGAATTCAGCGGCTAAACGCAGATGTTAGGAATATTACAAAAATTAAAAAGTACTTTTTTTCTTAATATTAATGTTAGGAATATAAAAATTAGCTGGCCGGATGGCCTATTCTGAGCAGTGAACTAATATGTTCTTACTTTTACAGACGGATAGATAATATTGAAGATAATGACAAAAGACAGTGTTGTTCACATCATCGACAGACTGTATTGAATCTAAAAGTGTCGCTAATTGCACACAAAAAACACGACCTCGAAACGCAGGTGTTCAAATCTACGTAGTATGGAAGAGAAGGGATATTTGTGGTGGCTGTGTCTAAAAATAACTTTTAACGACAAAATTTTGGAGGGGAGAGAAAGGTTGGTTCAAAAATCGAGTACATTTTGTAGAAACACAAGTAGAGACGGACAGACTAACAGATAACCATCCATACTTGACTGAAGCATGACTGAAATGACTTTATGGTAGGAAATTTGAATTTAAAATAAACCTAGGCAGTGATTGGCCACAGACAATCATATCATTAGCGCTCAGACGCGAAAGTGGGGCCATTCTTCAATAGTTGTTCAGTGATAGACACAGATTTTAAAGTGTGGTGATTTCCATATGAAAGAAAGTGTAATAAATTTAGGGACGCCATACTATAGCCAGCAGCTCAGCTGAGTTTTGCTAGCAATTCTGTGTTATTTATTCATAATCTGGTAAGATTGAAATTATTTCCTTATATATTTTGAATATTGTTTCATGTTTGAGTGATTTGATACTGCCATATCGAAATCTAGCCTTACAAACAAGTAGGGATTTGCTCTAGACCCCCCGCCCTAGTCAGGGTCTAGGGACCAACAATGTACATAAACTCCAGCAAGGATTATGCAAGACAGATCGGGTGTTGAGAATAATGAAACGTGTTGCCTGTCCTCTTTTAGAGCAGAAAACTAATAAATATTTTTCAGAATCTATAGTCTGGGAGGATCTATCTGATGTAAAACCACCATGGTAAATGTGCTGTTTGGTCAGAGAGATCTGACCTGTCTGTATGATGTGGTTGTTGTGTCAGTGTTGTGTCCAGACGTGGGTAGAGAATAGATTTTGACACATGGCCCATACTTTGATTGCAGAGCTGCGAGTTTCTGTTGTCAACCAAGCAGTGACTATTCAGTTGGTGACTTTACTCGAGTGTATCTGTGCAGTACTTGTGACAGAGACCACCATTATTGCCCGCCAGCACAGAGAGGTGGGACCACCAGATTTCAGCACCAGAGCTACAACTAAAAGATGAGTGAGCCTCTGGTCTGCTGGACATTCACCAACCCCGTTTAGTTACTAATACCCTCATAAAAATTCCCACCATTTTCTGGACACTGTGTAGTCAATATAGACAGGTGTGATGAGGCCACCCCAACAGCACAAATATTAACTATCCTCCCAAGTAGATGACTACTAGAACATTTTAATAAAACTAACTAGTATAGTACATATATATGTACACTATTGCATTTATGATATAATATTCCATGCATTTCTTTCATAATCTCTAAATCCTTTTAAGTTCTGGTCAACCTAAAAAATTGATCCAGAACAAAATAAATGTAATATAATTTTATCAAAAAATTTTACACACGTGAGTTAGTTCAGTGTATTTTAACATTTATTAATATTATTAGTCTTGTTAAATATCTGTGGGTATATCTATAACCTATTAAACCACACTACATATCATAACCCTAGACACTTTACGTAGCCACATTCATTAAAAAAAATTAAGTGTGAGGTCGTAGTGGTAGCAAGAAAGGCCTTCTGACAATTCTCAACTACATTTTATCTCAGGAGCCTTCACAGCTGGCCTCATACAATTACATTTAGTAATATCAACATCATACAATACCATCAATACCACTACATTGGCAAGATGAATGAAAATGGACAACGGCTCTTAGAGTTGTGCGTCCACCATGACCTCTGCGTGACCAACACCTACTTTCAGACAAAACCCCAGCATAAGGTGTCATGGAGACACCCACGATCCAAGCACTGGCACCAACTGGACCTGATTCTCGTCAGAAGGCCACTCCTCGGGTCTGTGCTCTCCACGCGCTCGTACCATAGTGCAGACTGTGATACAGATCACTCCTTGGTTTGCTGCAAAATGAGAGCACAACCAAGAAAACTCTATCGTGTCAGACATGAAGGGAAACCACGCATTGATACCAGCAAGATGTCAGACCCTTTCATGATCGCTCAGTTCACTGCGACCTTCGAGAAAGTGCTCAGTAGCCCTCAGCATGGTGATACTATTACAGAGAACTGGGAGCATCTACGGAACACCATTCAAAGTACTGCACTTGCCACCTTTGGTAAGAAAACAGCAAAGTCAAATGACTGGTTTGATGCTTCATCAGATGTGATGGCACCTGTCATTGAAGCTAAGCGCAGTGCTATGAATGAATACAAACGTTCACCGAGTGCCAGAACCCTACAGATCCTGAGGGCTACGAGAAGCAAAGTTCAACAAACTGCTCGACGCTGTGCAAATGACTACTGGCTCCAGCTCAGTGACAGCATCCAGATCGCAGCGCAAACAGGCAACATTAGACAAATGTATGACGGTATAAAGAAAGCACTTGGCCCCCATAAAAGTAAGACGGCACCGCTAAAAACCATCAGCGGAGAGAAGCTAACCGATAAGGGTAAGCAGATGGAGAGGTGGGTCGAGCACTAATCTGAGCTTTACGCTAGAGACAATACCGTTACGCCTGCAGCCCTTGATGGTGTCAACAGTCTGCCAACTATGGAGGAGCTGGATGCCGAACCAACATTAGAGGAACTCAGCAAGGCCATTGATAGCTTGGCCTCTGGCAAAGCACCAGGCAGTGATGGGATTCCTCCTGATTTAATCAAATGCTGTAAGAGCACGCTATTACATCCCCTGCATAGGATGCTGTGCCAGTGCTGGGAAGAGACAACTATTCCTCAAGACATGCGAGATGCCAAGATTGTAACACTGTATAAAAATAAAGGAGACAGAAGTGATTGCAATAACTACAGAGGCATCTCTCTTCTTAGTATTGTTGGTAAGGTTTTTGCCAAAGTCATCTTAATGCGACTACACAAGTTAGCTGAGCGCATATATCCAGAGTCACAGTGTGGATTCCGAGCTGGCAGATCAACAACAGACATGATCTTCTCTCTCCGCCAGCTTCAGGAAAAATCAAGAGAGCAGAAAAGACCATTATATATCGCCTTTATAGACCTCACAAAAGCATTCGACCTGGTTAGTAGGGATGGACTCTTTAAAATCCTCCTAAAAATAGGCTGCCCTTCTAAAATGCTGGAAATGATAAAGTCATTCCATGACGGCATGAAGGGAACAGTCCAATATGCTGGAAGCACGTCACAGCCCTTTGATATACGAAGTGGCGTTAAACAAGGCTGTGTTCTGGCTCCGACCCTCTTCGGAATCTTCTTTGCCTTACTCTTGAAACATGCATTCAGAGATGCAACTGAAGGAATATGCCTTCACACTAGGTCAGATGGCCGTCTGTTTAATCTTTCAAGGCTGAAGGCAAAAACAAAAAATCAGAAGGGTCACTATAAGAGACTTGTTGTTCGCTGATGATGCTGCAGTCGTCACTCAAAGCCAACAGGAGCTTCAGAGCTTGATGAATCGCTTCACTAAAGCATGCAAGGACTTTGGCCTCACAATAAGTCTAAAGAAAACGAATGTGCTGAGTCAGGATGTGGGTGCTGCACCAGTTATCACTATCGATAACTGGTGCAGCACCCACATACCTAGGGTCTACCATCAATGACAAACTCTCACTGGATACAGAAATCGACAGCCGCATTGGCAAAGCTGCAGCTACCTTTGCCCGCCTCACATCGCGTGTTTGGGGAAACTCTAAACTCACAATGAAGACCAAAGCTGCGGTATATAATGCCTGCGTCACCAGCACACTCCTATATGGCAGCGAGACCTGGACGACCTATGCTAAGCAAGAAAGAAGGCTCAATACCTTCCATTTGCGGTGTCTACGCCGCATCCTCGGCATCTCGTGGAAAGATAAAGTGACAAATGTCGAGGTGTTGTCACGTGCTGGCCTTCAAAGTATGTATACGCTTCTTAGACAGCGCAGACTTCGCTGGCTTGGCCATGTTCGCCGCATGGAAGATGGTCGCATCCCAAAAGATATCTTCTACGGACAATTAGCAGATGGCAAGAGAACAGTTGGGCGACCACAGCTGAGGTTCAAAGATGTGTGCAAGAGAGATATGAGGGCACTGGACATGGATCCAGCAACATGGGAGGATGAAGCTGCCGATCGCACTAAGTGGCGATGCTATTTACGGCGCCACCTCAGATTGGGCGAAGAGAGGCTCACACAAGAAGCAGAGGTGAGGAGAAAACGTCGAAAGGAGCACCAGGAAAATAAGCAGCTGAGGGCTGTCACCTCAGGGGCGCATTCCCATAGTCAGTTATGACTGAAGGGGCTATTATTACAAGAGTAATCTTAAGCGAAGGTAGCTACCTCAGTTTATACTCTAATTTTTTGCCACTGTTGGACCATCGCTGCAGAGCAGGGACGACAACCCGTAACAATCTCTACAAACGCGCTTGGCTTGTGTCAAGCGACCAATCTCTATACTCTATTGCAATTGTCTCGCTGCGCAGACTTTCTACAATTAAAACCATAAACATGACGGGAGTGGCTGACACCTGGTGTTATCTCGGGGAGAGTACTTCGACGAAAAAGATAATAGGGGTAAAAACAAAGGTAAAGGATCCCGTTACACGCTCATTGAGAAGGTTTGGGAATGGTAGGCCAATATTTTCTTGACCATCGGCACACTTTTGGTGATGTGGTCAGTATCACTCCGGCCGCAAATATCTGCAAAATAATGACACAGAGGAATATAGCAAAAAGATGGACAGAAAAATTGAACGAGTGAATGACGTATTGTTACACTTACTAAACAAGTTAACACCAAATTAATCAATCTAACAACACTGCTAAGGCACAGATAACTATTTGAGTAATACATTAATAAAATGCACTGTTTGCACTATTAAAATAAACAATTTTGGCATCAGTACCGACTAAATGTCATACTTAAAAAAAGCGATCAAAGCCGACCACGTGTCGTGGTTAACAAACACAACAATATATAACGTGTAACAACTAAACATTATCCAAACCGACAGCGTGTCGTATTTACACAAATTATTGAAGATTATTTTTATTACACAAAATATGAAAATAATTAAAGATCCTTTCTTGTACACACAAAATTATAGTAAATGAAGATTACTTTCAGAACACACAATATGTCAGTGTCAGCAATGTGTTACATTTCATTAGTGTGAACGATCCCCTCCAGACATGCCATGTTTAAGTAAATTTACTTCTAAAAGTAAACGCACATTTAACTAACCAAAAAACTTTCCAGTGTGATTGGAAATGTACAAAAAATATAATGCGCATGTTGCTATATGCATATGCATTAACACCATTGTTAACAAGATTATAGAAGACCAAAATGGCTATGTCACATAGTAATGTTGCGTGAAAACCTGATCTCACATGGTCCAGAAATTGAATCTCCCAGGACAAGTAGAAGCGGAAGCGAAAGGAGGCCCAGGGAGGCAAGACCTATAGAGATGAGAATATATAAATTAGAAAGAGATTGAATACACTGGTCTAGCTATGACAACAAAGGGTTCAGATGGGGAAAAAATTAACCAGACTTTTAAAAAGGATCAATTCTCAAGGAAGCTCTCACTTCTCTGACTTATTCCCCAGCAGTAAGATCTAAGCGTTCCCCCAAAGCACTGTACCTTCTTGTGAGTAGGTACCATAACGTACATCAGTCACTTTGTTTGGGGCTCTGGTTCCAATGCAGAGACATCCACTTGGGCCAGTAATGATCCAGCTACGGATGTGAGAACCACATCTTCATTTTCCAACCTACTGGTAGTGCGTGTGTTACGTGCCGCCATCTTATCAGATATCTTTTGTTGGTTGGTAACGTTGATTGGACATAGAGAAAAGCTTCATTATTGTGCTCCCTACCTTGCACGGAGCTGGATGTTCTACTACCCCTGTTGTTGGTGTTGGATGTTCTACTGCCCCTGTTGTTGGTGTTGGATGTTCTACTGCCCCTGTTGTTGGTGCTATAATTACTGAACATTTGCTTCCCTGCGTGCTATCAATCCTGCCGACGACGCCATTTTGTGATAGTGCCGTGAAACTGTGAAGAATTACTGAATGTGGTACGATGGTGCCATCACACTCTCTGGCCTACTTTCACAGACTCGTTCTGCAGTCACAGTTAGGGGCGGATCTACATAGAAAACTGATGGGCCCTGAAGCTCAAGCTTCATTAATTTCACAGTAGATCCACCTTTGGTCATAGAAAAACTCTGTCTTGGTGACAAGTGTCCAACTTTTATTCGTGAAACCCTACCAGGTAATATATAATCATACAGAGAACAATGTTGTCTACAAGGTTTACTAGTTTACTATGTAGGTATTCACTATGTAATATTTATCAGTTACTACGTGGCACTATGTACCCAGCACAGACTGCTGGACTCTCTGGAAAAAGAAAATTAACAAAATAGCCTATTATCGTAGTTGAGGTTCTCATAACTAGGTGGAATAGAATCATCTACGTAAAATCAAATACAACAATGTACACATCTGCTAGTGTTTGTGCTTATATGTCAATGTGTGTATCTGTTTGCATATGTTGTGTGTGTGAGTCTGTTTGTATTCGTGCAGGTCTGGATGAATGTGTCATCTACGTGAAACATGTCTCAATTAACAATAATGCATTCCTGTTTCTACTATTAACAGAATTGATTTAGTTGGTTTTTAAGGACTTTCTTCATTGTTCACGGACAGCTCCATCAGTGCTCCGATCACCTCTTTTAGATCACACAAGGAAGATCTCAGCACAGTACACGAACTCCGTTTCTAGTAAATATAATAAACTACATTATCGCGCGAGAAACCAAATTAAAGTAAACTGTTCTTTCTATAACAAATAGTACATACAGCTTACTGGTCCAGCCAACCAGTATCCCAGAGGCTTAAATGCTATTACAAAAAATAACCAACGAAATGCTCTATGTCAGCCTTTCTCAACTTATTTTCCTGGGGGAAGCCTTAAACTAATCTTCCAGCCTTGAGGAACCCCTGAATAAAATGATTATATCTATACCTGACGGTAGACTAGCGTGTTCAGTAAGTTGTAAATATGATTATATCTATACCTGACGGTAGACTAGCGTGTTTAGTAAGTTGTAAATATAATGATTATATCTATACCTGACGGTAGACTAGCGTGTTCAGTAAGTTGTAAATATAATGACTATATCTACACCTGACGGTAGACTAGAGTGTTTAGTAAGTTGTAAATATAATGATTATATCTATACCTGACGGTAGACTAGCGTGTTCAGTAAGTTGTAAATATAATGATTATATCTATACCTGGCGGTACACTAGCTTGTTCAGTAAGTTGTAAATATAATGATTATATCTATACCTGACGGTACACTAGCGTGTTCAGTAAGTTGTAAATATAATGATTATATCTATACCTGACGGTAGACTAGCGTGTTCAGTAAGTTGTAAATATAATGATTATATCTACACCTGACGGTAGACTAGCGTGTTGAGTAAGTTCTAAATATAATGGGGATGTAGGATAAAGAGAGAGGGATAGTACCTCACGGTGAGAGACAGCCATGTCCTTTTTAGGATAGTCAGGATCCTATTTGGTTCTCCTCTCTTTATCTAGCTCATGTATGGCTCCTCGAATACCGCTTGTGTACGGCGGTGGCCACATCCCGGGCAACAGTCTTGGCTGACTGGCTAAACTACATGGGTGGAGTAGGAGCAATCTTACTCAAGGGAATGTCCATCCCTAGTACACAAAGACTGAGACGGTGAGTGAGGCGGAGGAATCTGAGAAGATCAACGGCTCGCAAAGCGAAACAGCAAAGTGTGTGGCGCACTAGAGGCGTGTCGGACATAGAAAAAGACAATGGCTAGCCACCGTGGAAGAGATTGGGGCCTTACCACGTACTTCCTACAGAACGTAATGGGATCACAACAACAAGATAAGAAACGATATGTAGAGAACTCTCTGTCCCCTGGGGAAGAATCTACTGTACAAATTAACAGGGAAGAGGCAACTCCTCTAATGAGTAAGGAAGTACATAATGACGAGTGTTCCTTAAATTCTGTTGAAAGGGAGCATTCTGAGAAAGACCACCTAAAAACTAGTAGGAGAAGCCTAAAAATAGGAACATGGAATGTTAGAACTCTGAACGGAGAAGGAAAGCTTGACAATCTTATATTAGAAGCAACAGACATGAAACTCGATATACTGGGAGTTGCAGAGGCAAGACTTTTGGATACAGGCTACATAAAAAGAGACCAGTACACGCTTATACACTCAGGCGGAGAAAAACATGAAAGAGGGGTAGGAATGTTGATAAAGAAGGAGTTAGAAAAATACGTATGTGGATACTGGACACACAATGACAGAATGATGTTACTAAAAATGAGAGCAAAGCCATTCGACATATCAATCTTACAAACTTATGCACCAACTAAAGATCACAGCGAGGAAGAAACAGAAGAATACTATGAAGAGCTACAACACACACTTAAACCAGTCAAATCAACAGATGTGTTGATAGTAATGGGTGATATGAATGCAAAAGTAGGAAAAGGAAAATACAAGAAAATAGTAGGACAGTATGGATTAGGGACAAGAAATGATAGAGGAGACAGACTTATCCAGTTCTGTGAAGAAAACCAGCTGGTCATATGTAACACCTTTTTTGAACACCACCCAAGGAAATTATACACATGGAAAAGCCCAGGAGATATAACACGAAATCAAATCGACTATATCATGATAAAACATAGATTTAAGAACAGTGTCACAAGTGCAAAGACATATCCTGGCGCCGACATAAATTCAGATCACAATCCAGTCGTCATCAAAGTAAATATAAAGCTGAAAAGAGCAGGAAACAGAAGACAGGAGGAACCCCAGATAGAAATATCAGCGCTGAAACAACCAGATATAAAACAGAAATATTTAATCGACGTCAAAAATAAATATCAACAATTATTGACAGAAAGCATGGAGCAGTATAGAAGAGAAAACCCAGAAGAAAAAGCAACCGCAAAATGGGAATGCTTAAAAACAAGCATACAATCAGCAAATGCAAATTTACCTAAAAAGGAGTCTAAGAAAAATCAAATTTGGATGACAGATGACATCTTGAATAAAATGACCGAAAGAAAGAAAGCAAAAAAACACTCCAGAATATAAAACAATAGACAATGACATACGTACTATGTGTAGAGAAGCAAAAGAACGGTGGATAGAAACAAAATGCAAGGAAATAGAAGACTTGGAAGCAAAGCACAGGACAAGAGATATGCATGAAGAAATAAAGAAATTATCAAATCGGTCACGGTTTGCACAAGGAGGAAGCTGTATCAAGAACAAAAATGGTGTAATATTACTTGATGAGAAAGATATCAAACAGATGGGCAGAATACGTAAAAGAATTATTCGAGGACAACAGAGGTAAAAAACCATCACCAGATTCTAATGAAGGCCCAAACATTCTCAGATCAGAAGTAGAGAATGACATTCATATGATACAAAAAGGAAAATCAGCAGGCATGGATAACATAAAAATTGAAATGATAGAAGCTCTGGAGAGCTTTGGTGTAGATACAATCACAGAAATATGCAACGATGTATACAATACAGGATATATACCACACGACATGAAGACATCAGTTTTTATAACATTGCCCAAAAAACCAAATGCAACAGAATGCTCAGACTTCAGAACAATCAGCCTGATGAGTCATGCAATTAAGATACTGCTCAAAATCATACAGGAAAGAATAAAAAGTAAAGTAGACAGCGAAATCCAGGAAGAGCAGTTTGGTTTTAGACGGAACAGTGGAACAAGAGAGGCAATATTTTGCCTAAGAATATTAGCAGAAAAATATACAGCGGTCCAAAAAAGTATGTGATAAGGGTGGATTAGGGCTAAATGATAATGGTGCGCCACAATGCCAGGTACGTTAGCTCCGTATAAGATTGACGACCACTTGCCACCCCTATCGACACCTGGTATTAAAGTGCAAGATGTAGGTGTCTTCTCTGATTTTAGGATGTTGCTGTGTATGTGGTAGTAGAACAGTTCACAGAGTATAACACAGGCAACATGATGTGTAGAGTCATAGAAATGGTAACTTCGTTGTATAATTTTTTTCCATTTATTGCACGCCACAAAACAGTCAGGATATTTATATCATCAACATAGTTCAACGAGTTCAGCATTCAAAATCATAGAGTTCTAGTTCGTGAAGCTGTATAAATAATATATATATAAATTCTGCAACAGTGTCAGCTGCAGATCATCACTGTTCAAAGACAATAATAAATATTCCCTTTCTGATGCTAGCAGATCAGATGTATACAATCAGTCCGTTTACTGTCTGCACGTGAATAGCATACATGGATTACAGGTCAGCTCGACCTTTATAACCTTCCTAAGTCTAACCATCTGACTTGGACGTGATCTCTGATATAACGAATCCTGGAACACAGACAATAGTCTTGTTGGTCTAGAGCGACCCATATATATATAACTAGTTCAGGTATAAAGATACCGGTGACTTAATCCTAGTCAAAGTACCTCTCCATTTTGAATCACACAGGCGAGCAAAAAGGCGACAAAATGACGAACCTCTAGATGATAGCATAAAGTTCGATACAAGAGGAATTACCTTATTTCGGAAAATCAACCATGAACATATGCCTCCAGGCAGGCTTGAATAATACTGGGAAATAGTCTAGTTAGCTAACTAACTCACAAAGACAATGTATTTCCCTCAGAAAATCACAAGACGCAGGTCGCGTCTGCTCGCGACTTAGACCATTTCTAAACTCCCCGAGCTGGCCGGAACAACAAACGAAAACCAGGTCGAGACATGCGCAGAACGACAATCTCTGAGTCGCCGTTCACAATAAGACGATTCTAAGAACATTCGAGATAAAAGTCTTACACAGTCGCGCCTTTTATGGTCATGAAAAGAAGCGTTAAGAAAGGTTTCAGGCATCTACAACAGTTGACTGATACTACCAAATAAGGAGATATGGTCACGCTTCGTTCAAGAAATTATAGACCGAACGTGTCTCTATACAAGAGAAGGCAAACTCCTAAAAAATTGTAGTCTCGATAACTCGGATTATGTCCCTTTGACTGTAAAAAACATAATACACACTTCAGTCAAAAAAATGATCATACATACGAAAAATGATCATACAAAGGCTTTGAAAAAAAGTAATTATTTGTGCGTAACATTACCGCACCCTCCCGGGAAAAAAAATGAAACATTTTTTTTTTAAATCCTGGAGCCGGAAAAAAAATCTAGGCTCCTAACGCACGTATGATGCGCGGATATATACCTAACAAATTAGCTCAACGCATGGAGCGACACTGAGATCATATCTCAGCTCCTTAGAGAAAAAATTTATCTAAGTATACGCTTATATATTCCAGGAAGGTGCCACCAACACACGCCACAATGATGGCAACATCATAATGAAAATCAAATTATTCTCATACCAATATATGAAATTAAATATATTATTATGATATCATATAATGTGTTGTGCAAACAGCGGTGTAACATATTAATATACCGCACTATTTTATTACATTATATAAAGCAACAGTAATTAATAAGTAATACATGTGTTGATCTTCGTTGACATAAAACATTCAATAGAAGAAGATGTGGACATCATCCGCTCCCAATCTAGGACAGGACTTGATATCCTCAAAGTTCCACAATGGACATAAACTCGCAGACTTCAATGATGTGCTGCGAAAATATCAATAACACAAATCTTAAAGACAACTGGTAAATCTCCTAATACAATCCTGAAAATAATTTATTTAAATGTGGCCGAGTGATCTTTTGGCCCGTATATCACTAACTAAGCCTTCTTAGATAATTACATGGTACAATGTTATAAATTCCCCTCAAAAAAGTGAGAAAAAAAAAATCTACTAACATGTCATTACAACATTGGACTGTATATCAGGAAATATATATATATGACAGAAGAATCATGCGGAATCGTGTGGGCATCTGGACAGAATGTCTGCCATCACATTATCCGAACCACGGATAGCTCGAACCGAGAAATGAAATGGTTGAAGAGCTATGGCATAACGAGTGGACCTCGAGCTCTTCAAGTTTTTGCTCTGAATAGCAGTAAGCGCTTTCTGGTCGGTTTCCACAATGAAATGTGCGCCTAGAAGAAATCTTTGTAACTTCAGAATAGACCATACCATAGCCAATAACTCACGGTCTAAAACCGAGTAATTCTTTTCTGCAGCATTTAATTTCCTAGAGATATACATCACCGGATGCAGAGTATCAGAATACTCCTGCATTAGTGCCGCCCCAATCCCAGTTGACGAGGCGTCACTTCGAAGAACAAAAGTCTTCTCAATAGTAGGTAACCTAAGAATAGGTGGAGATGAAAATAGGGCTTTAACCTGGTCCAATGAGGATTGACATTCTTTAGACCAGCGGATCAGATTAGGCGACCCTTTCTTCAATAAAGTAGAAAGCGGTGCCATAATGGAGGACAGATTCGGAATGAATCGTCCGTAGAATTGGATCAAACCTAATAGACTCCTTACTTGTTTCTTCGTCTTAGGGACCGAAATGTTAAATATTTTTGAAACATTGTGGTCCTCTGTCTTTAAAAGACCATGACCAACACGATGACCTAGGAAAGAAATCTCACTAAATCCTATAAAGGCTTTAGAGGGTTTTGCAGTCAAGTTATACTCGCGAAGAGTGGACAGTAATTCGTATAAACCCAAATAGTGATCTTCCCAGGAATCACTGAATAGACAGATATCATCTAGGTATGCTATGACATCTGTACGATATGCGAGAATTCGCCGCATCATGCGTACGAATGTAGCAGGGGCGTTCATAAGACCAAAAGGCATGAAATTCCATTGGAATAAACCCCTAGGTGTAGAAAAAGCTGTAAAAGGTTTGGCACGTTCGGTTAGAGGAACTTGCCAATAACCTTTAGACAAATCTAGTTTGGTAAAGAATCTAGAATTAGAAAGTTTATTGAGTAGTTCTTCTAATGAAGGCATAGGTTCAGCGTCGAACTTCGTAACTTGGTTCAATTTGCGATAATCTACGCAAATGCGAATGTTATTATCCTTCTTTCGAACAATAACCATAGACGAAGAGTATGCTGAAGTGGATGGTTCAATGATTTCCAAACGTATCATTTCATCCAATTCTTTTTCTACTTGAGACTGGAAATGGATAGGTATTGGATAAGGTCTGACTCTGATAGGATTATGATCAGTTAGCACAATGTCATGTTCAATGACATGTGTGTGTCCCGGGATGTCTGTAAGAACATCCTGAAATGTTTGCAACATCGAAGAAACTTGTCGATGTTCCTCAGCGGAAAGATTTGGAGAAACGGTCACGTTTTTCCAAGATTCCGTAGAATAAAGTGGGACCATAGAAAGAGGAAGATTGACATCAGAAAAAGCAGTTTCCTCATCCTGTATAACTGACAGAGATGAGTACTGACCATGAGGTACTTGAGAATTGTCCGTTGCCTGGAAAATAGGCTGCAAATAGTCTGGTCTTTCATGAAATTCCGTGAGCATATTTATGTGGAAAGTTTTATGCTTTCCATCAATATCGACAACATAGTCGACATCAGAAATTTTGGAGACTATTGCATATGGACCTTTCCATGCAATTAGAAGTCTGTTCTCCCTTGAAGGAAGTAGAACGAGAGCTTTGTCACCTGGACAAAGTTGTCGTAGACATCTATTCTTATTTGCAAACTGCCTTGCCTTTTCTTTAGCAAATTCGGAAGACGAAGTTGCTAGTTTGCATGCCTCGATGATCTTTTGCCTAAGAGCAATGACGTACTCATAAGAAGATTGAGTTTCATCGCTAATATTATCGGCAGTGATTAGATCGTGAAGTAAAGACATAGGGCCGCGCGGTTGCGCGCCAAAGACAAGTTCAAAAGGGGAAAACCCCGTATGTTCATTGGGGACCTCTCTATACGCAAAGAGAGCCGCGGGTAAGACCCTGTCCCAATCCTGAGGATGATCCTCAGTTATTTTACCAAGTAAAGTTTTCAGAGTCCTATTTAAACGTTCGACTAACCCATTAGACATTGGGTGATAGATACTGCTGAGAGACCTTTTAATGTGTAGCATAGACATTACCTGTGACATAGTGTCTGATATAAGTTGAGTGCCATGGTCTGACAATATTTCTCCGGGAAAACCCAAGCGAGAAAATATCAGCCAAAGAGCGTCTGCGATGTCAGCAGTTGAGATGCTCTTGAGAGGTATTGCCTCTGGCCAACGTGTGCACATATCGACACATGTAAGGATAAATTGATGTCCTCTAGCCGACTTAATTCTAAAAGGACCGATAATATCTATTGCCATTTTTTGAAAAGGGCGAATAGGAATGTCAGCAGCCTGGATAGGCGCAGCATGTCGTGGTCCTTTAGATTTGACCTCCTGACATACTTTGCAAGAGCGACAGTACATTCGTATGTCCTTGCTCACAAATGGCCAAAAGAAAGCCGCAAGAACCCTCGACTTTGTACGGGAAAAACCCATATGTCCAGCACATTGCGAGTCATGAGCATGTTGCAATATTTGCAATCTCATGCTCTTAGGCACAAGAATTTGTGAATGAGTGGACGTAGTCGAGTCTTGTACCATACGTACAAGTACGCCGTTCTTCATAGAAATCCAAGATTTTCTATTAGTATTTTGATTAGGATCACCTTTTTTTGCTAGAATGAAGAATTTTTGTAAAGAAGGATCTTCTTCTTGCAATTTGATAAATGAGTCACGTGTAATAGTCAAGTGACTATCTTGGTCATTTACTTCATCATTATTAGTTAATGAAGTTTGAGGTGGATCCAGAGCATGTGCTCTTGTGACCACCGCATTGGTAGCTTCAATGTTTTGCTCTTCCCAAACAGCAATCTGCTGTGGGGTACATTCCCTAACTCCGTGAATACGACCAATAATAAGGTCCGCAATAGGGTTTGGAAGTAGACACGCGTGGACCTCTCCCGTGAAGAAAGGAGTAGCAATGTGTATTATAGCAGTAGGATACTTTTCCAACGTGCCACCAAATGTGACACATTTGATGACCTTTCCTGTAGCACAGGATGGATCTACAAGAGATTGCCTAACCCCGACAGTAGTACATCCAGAGTCAAACAACACTGAGACTGGATTACTATTTACAAGCCCCTTATGTAATATAAGAGAACCTCTCCCATCATGAGCAACATTAGCAGGAAGAGCGGGCAAAGGATGACCACAGCTTAAAGTAGTAACGGTCTTCGGGTCAAATAAAGTACTGCATTGGATACATTTATTTGCCCTACCAAAATCAAAAGATGAGCATCCGATGGCATTATGGTCTTTATTATCATTAACCTGTTTATCTACTCCCTGAGATTCTTGTTGAACAGAGTTTGTCTGTTGATATTTTTTTCTCTTATGTTGCGATCTACCGCGACCATTATTGCCTCTGCAATTATCATTAAAGTCCCTACTGTAATTTTTATCCTGGTTTGAGTTCCAGTTTCCATAACTGTCATTACCATCTCTATACTGTTGAGAACCTCTATTATCCTGGTATTGAGGTCTCTGAGAAAAATATTTTCCTCTATACCGATTACCTTTGTGAAAATTTCTAAAGTTAACCGGAGTAGAATAACGTGTAGTATTAGGATGTCTCCAGTTCTGGGAAGAAGAATCACCCTGGAATTGATTACTATGATTCTGGGCATAATTACGGTTACTCTTTTTATTGAAATTTTGCTGGCTACCCTGAAATTTACGCATAAAATTTGGGCCATAAGGTGCTGCCGAAGCAACTGGCAGACCTTCTTTTACTTTAGAGTTGCTAATGGTTATGTGAGGATGCGCAGTAACATACTGGCTACAGTATTCTTCCATTTCTTTTATGTTTTTAGGCTTACGCTCATGAAGAAAAGAAAGAAAGGATTCATTAACAGAAGACATAACCTTGTCTCTAAGTAGTAAGTCCATAAGAGCTTCAAATGTACTCTCTGTTTTAGACAACTCAACCCATCGTAAAAAAGTAAGACGGATGCCTGAGATGAATTCAGAGAATTCAACTCCAGTTTCTGGTAACATGTTTTTAAATTTAAGACGATATCCGTCCTCGTTAAGTTGGTACTTCTTTAACAATGCCGCCCTGACAACCTCATAGTTGTTTTTGTCAGGCACATCTACCATACCCAATAAAGTCAAAGCATCACCTCTAAGTATCTTGGACAGATGATAAACATATAATGTTTTATCTATATTATGCACCTTACATGCACTTTCAAATCTATCTAGAAAAAATGTTATATCATCAATTGAAGCATTGAATGCTGGTAAATTAAGCTTGAAATCAACAGCATTAGACTTATTAGCAGATGATACCTTATTAGCATCATTAGCATTACTAGATAACTTCAACTTTTCTAACTCCAAAGCTAAGAGTTTTTCTTCATGCTCCATTTTTGCTTTTCTCTCATCAGCTTCTCTTTGTAACCTTCTTTCTTCAGCCTCAGCCTGTAACTTTCTTTCTTCAGCCTCAGCCTGTTTTTCTAATCTTTTATTTTCAGCCTCTATTTCAAGTCTCTTAATTTCAGCTTCTTTTTCAAGTCTCTTATTTTCAGCTTCTTTTTCAAGTCTCTTATTTTCAACTTCTTTTTCAAGTCTCTTATTTTCAGCTTCTTTTTCAAGTCTCTTATTTTCAACCTCAGCCTGAAGTCTCTTCTCCTGAGATTCTGCTTCTCTTTTTTGTTTTTCCATTTCCATTTGTAATCTCTTTCATCTACCTGCATCTGCAGTTTTAAATTTTCAGCATCTATTCTCTTTTGTTCAGTTAGTTCTTTCATTTTCTTTTCCTCCGACTTCAATGCCTTGGCATATTGAACAGTCGCAAATTCTTCTAATTTATCACCTGTCTTCCCAAGGGCTTTACCCTGCTCAATAAAGTACTCAAATGTAGACATGATGTCTAAAATGTGAGTACAGAACCTGAAATAATTAATTATCTTATTTCAATCTTAATAGCAACAAGACTTAATAAAGTGCTTGTGTAATCAATATGTTTACTCCAATCTCTGTGGGCAACAAGACTTGACACCAACTTGTATTATCAAATGTATAATAATATCACAAGTCACCTCTTAATTATCAGTGCACTACACAAATCAGTGCATAACCATCAGTTATTTATCATAACTGCACTACAATAGTGCATAAGCAAAAAACCACCAGTTAGTTATGATAAGTGCACTATAGATCAATAGTGCATGAGCATATATGTAACAATAGTGAAAGCTAACTATGCAAGAACTATGCAAACAATAACAAGACAATGTAAACAATAACAAAGGTCACCAACAATGTAAACAATAACAAAGATCAAAGTCAAATGTAAACAACAACAAAGATCAAAGTCAATGTAAACAACAACAAAGATCAGAGTCAATGAGAGTAAGAAAGACAATGAAACTAAAAAAGAATAGTGATGACCAAAATATGCGAAGCTATGACAAAAAAAATGTCGCTAGTGTATACACAAAAATTATTAAATAAACTGCATTATAGTAAACCCCCCATCCTCCCCACCTCAATAAAAACAATCGACTCGAATTATTATTAATTAATTATAAATCCAACGAGATTTCCATAAAGAAAAGATAAAAAAATAACTATCCATTCCCACCACACCACTCAAACCACTACAAAAAAACC
>JAMPIV010022586.1:12500-17500 GCA_024509875.1 Oreohelix idahoensis
ATAGATAGATAGATAGATAGATAGATAGATAGATAGATAGATAGATAGATAGATAGATAGATAGATAGATAGATAGATAGATAGATAGATAGATAGATAGATAGATAGGTATATAGATAGATAGATAAATAGATAAATAGATGAAAAGATAGATAGGTAGGTAGGTAAGTAGAAAGGTAGGTTTTACAAGATTGAGGTGTCGGTAAGGATTGTTTTACAAGATTGTGGTTTCGGTAAGGTTTGTTTTACAAGATTGAGGCAATATTTGCTATTGGAATTTTGTAGTTATATGTTATATAATATGTGTGAAATGGACTTAAAAAAAAAAAAAAAAAAAAATATTGTATAAGATAAAAAGTTTGTTGATTTATAAATATAGATATTATAATATATATATATATATATATATATATATATAATAATAAAAAAAAAAATAATAAATACTATATAAAATAAAAAAAAAAAAAAAAAAAAAAAAAAAAAGTACTCTCGTATCGGTCAGTCGGTTGATAGATAGATAGATAGATAGATAGATAGATAGATAGATAGATAGATAGATAGATAGATAGATAGATAGATAGATAGATAGATAGATAGATAGATAGATAGATAGATAGATAGATAGATAGATAGATAGATAGATAGATAGATAGATATAGATAGATATATATATAGATAAAAATAGATATAATAAATAATAAATAAATAGATAAATAAATAATAAAATAGATAGATAATAAATAAAAAAATAAAAATAAATATAAATAGATATATATATTAGATAGGTAAGTAGGTAAGTAGAAAGGTAGGTTTTACAAGATTGAGGTGTCGGTAAGGATTGTTTTACAAGATTGTGGTTTCGGTAAGGTTTGTTTTACAAGATTGAGGCAATATTTGCTATTGGAATTTTGTAGTTATGTTATATAATATGTGGGAAATGGACTTAAAAAAAACAAAAAAAAAACAAACAAAAAAAATTTACTCTCGTATCGGTCAGTCTGTTGATAGATAGATAGATAGAAAAAAAAAAAAAAGATAAATAAAAAAATAAAAAAATATACTTTCGTATAGATAAATATATAGATAGATAGATAGATAGATAGATAGATAGATAGATAGATAGATAGATAGATAGATAGATAGATAGATAGATAGATAGATAGATAGATAGATAGATAGATAGATAGATAGATAGATAGATATAGATAGATAGATAGATAATAATAATAGATAATAGATAATAGATAGATAATATAATAGATAGATAAATATATATAGATAGATATAATATATATAATTTAGTTATAATATATAGATAGATAATAAATAAATAGTTTTAGATAGATATATAAAGATATATAGATAAATAATATAAATAATAATAAAATAAATAAGATATAATATATAGTATATCTAATAAATATAGATAAATAGATAAATAAATAGGATAATAATTATTATATAAATATTTATATTATTAATATAAAGATAGGTTAATTATCTATCTATACTATGTAGATTATTAATTTTATATATTATTTTTTATAGATAAATATTTATTTTATCGGTATAGATTTATTTTTACAAATATTATATTAGGCTAATATCTATTGAATAATTATAAATTATTTAATAATGTTAATAAAATGATTTGAAAAATATAAAAAAAAAAAAAAAATATCTATCTAAATTTTTCGTATCGGTTAAATCTGTAAATAGATAATAAAAGATATATAAATATATAATATTATAATAGATAGATTTAGATAATATATAAATAGATTAAAATAATTTAAATAATATAATAAATAAAAAATATATATAGTATAATATAGATAATAATAATAATACCTATATAAATAAATAGATATATAGATAGATAGATGGATAGATAGATAGATAATAGATAATAATAATAGATAATAAATATAGAGATATTAATAGATAAATAGATTATAAATAGAAAATATATAATATATAGATAATATATATATTATAATCTATAAAATAAATAGATATAATAGATAATTATAAATATAAATATATAGATATAATATATATAAATAAATAATCTATATATCTATATATCTAATATAAATAAATTTAATAGATAATATCTATTCAATAATATTATATACTATATTATTTAATAAATTTATATATATTAATCTATCTATTTTATATAATCTATCAATTATTATTATATATTCTATTTATATCTATAAATTTTATATATTTAAATATTAAAAAATAAATTACATTATATTTAATAATTTGATTTTTATTTTTTTAATTTTTTTTTTTTTTTCTTTTAAAAATAAAATAAAAAAAAAAAATAAAAAATTATAAATATATAATAAAAACTAAAAAATTCAAATACAAATATAAAAAATCTTGTAAAAAATTTTATTAATAAAAAAACCTCAAAAATACAATCAATCTTAATAAATAATACCTTACCGATTTATCTAATAAAATAAATAAAAATAAATCTACTACCTACCTACCTATCTATCTATCTATCTATCTATCTATCTATCTATCTATCTATCTATCTATCTATCTATCTATCTATCTATCTATTTATCTATTTATCTATCTATTTATCTATGTATCTATCTATCTATCTACCTATCTATCTATCTATCCATCTATCTATCTATCTATCTATCTATCTATCTATCTATCTATCTATCTATCTATCTATCTATCTATCTATCTATAGACTGACCGATACGAGAGTAAATTTTTTTTTTTTTTTTTCATTTCAAACATATTATAAAATATAAATACAATATTACAATAGCAAATATTGCCTCAATCTTGTAAAACAAACCTTACCGAAACCACAATCTTGTAAAACAATCCTTACCGACACCTCAATCTTGTAAAACCTACCTTTCTACTTACCTACCTACCTATCTATTCTATGTATCTATCTATCTATCTATCTATCTATCTATCTATTTATCTATCTATCTATCTATCTATCTATCTATCTATCTATCTATCTATCTATCTATCTATCTATCTATCTATCTATCTATCTATCTATCTATCTATCTATCTATCTATCTATCTATCTATCTATCTATCTATCTATCTATCTATCTATCTATCTATCTATCTATCTAACAGACTGACCGATACGAGAGTAAATTTTTTTTTTTTTTTTTTTTAAAATATAAATACAATATTAAAGTCCATTTCACACATATTATATAACATAACTACAAAATTCCAATAGCAAATATTGCCTCAATCTTGTAAAACAAACCTTACCGAAACCACAATCTTGTAAAACAATCCTTACCGACACCTCAATCTTGTAAAACCTACCTTTCTACTTACCTACCTACCTATCTATCTTTATCTATTTATCTATCTATCTATCTATCTATCTATCTATCTATCTATCTATCTATCTATCTATCTATCTATCTATCTATCTATCTATCTATCTATCTATCTATCTATCTATCTATCTATCTATCTATCTATAAATCTATCTATCTATCTATCATATTATAAAATATAAATACAATATTATAACATAACTAAAAAATTCCAATAGCAAATATTGCCTCAATCTTGTAAAACAAACCTTACCGAAACCACAATCTTGTAAAACAATCCTTACCGACACCTCAATCTTGTAAAACCTACCTTTCTACTTATCTACCTACCTACCTATCTATCTATCTATCTATCTATCTATCTATCTATCTATCTATCTATCTATCTATCTATCTATCTATCTATCTATCTATCTATCTATCTATCTATCTATCTATCTATCTATCTATCTATCTATCTATCTATCTATCTATCTATCTATCTATCTATCTATCTATCTATCTATCTATCTATCTATCTATCTATCCATCTATTTAACTATCTATCTATCTATCTATATATCTATCTATCTATCAACAGACTGACCGATACGAGAGTAAATTTTTTTTTTTTTTTTTTTAAGTCCATTTCACACATATTATATAACATAACTACAAAATTCCAATAGCAAATATTGCCTCAATCTTGTAAAACAAACCTTACCGAAACCACAATCTTGTAAAACAATCCTTACCGACACCTCAATCTTGTAAAACCTACCTTTCTACTTACCTACCTACCTATCTATCTATCTATCTATCTATCTATCTATCTATCTATCTATCTATCTATCTATCTATCTATCTATTATCTATATATCTATCTATCTATCTATCTATCTATCTATCTATCTATCTATCTATCTATCTATCTATCTATCTATCTATCTATCTATCTATCTATCTATCTATCTATCTATCTATCTATCTATCTATCTATCTATCTATCTATCTATCTATCTATCTATCTATCTATCTATCAACAGACTGACCGATACGAGAATGAATTTTTTTTTTTTTTTTTTTTTTTTTTTTTTTAAGTCCATTTCACACATATTTTATAACATAACTAAAAAATTCCAATAGCAAATATTGCCTCAATCTTGTAAAACAAACCTTACCGAAACCACAATCTTGTAAAACAATCCTTACCGACACCTCAATCTTGTAAAACCTACCTTTCTACCTACCTACCTATCTACCTACCTATCTATCTATCTATCTATCTATCTATCTATCTATCTATCTATCTATCTATCTATCTATCTATCTATCTATCTATCTATCTATCTATCTATCTATCTATCTATCTATCTATCTATCTATCTATCTATCTATCTATCTATCTATCTATCTATCTATCTATCTATCTATCTATCTATCTATCTATCTATCTATCTATCTATCTATCTATCTATCTATCTATCTATCAACAGACTGACCGATACGAGAATGAATTTTTTTTTTTTTTTTAAGTCATTGCTATCTAGACTGACCGATAGTGAATTTTTTTTTATTTTTATTTATTTTTTTTTGTAAAGTCCATTTCACACATATTATATAACATAACTACAAAATTCCAATAGCAAATATTGCCTCAATCTT
>JAMPIV010022586.1:20000-22500 GCA_024509875.1 Oreohelix idahoensis
TATCTATCTATCTATCTATCTATCTATCTATCTATCTATCTATCTATCTATCTATCTATCTATCTATCTATCTATCTATCTATCTATCTATCTATCTATCTATCTATCTATCTATCTATCTATCTATCTATCTATCTATGCAAATATTGCTATCTATCAACAGACTGACCGATACGAGAATAAATTTTTTTTTTTTTTTTTTTTTTTTTTTTTTAAGTTTATTTCACACATATTTTATAACATAACTACAAAATTCCAATAGCAAATATTGCCTCAATCTTGTAAAACAAACCTTACCGAAACCACAATCTTGTAAAACAATCCTTACCGACACCTCAATCTTGTAAAACCTACCTTTCTACTTACCTACCTACCTATCTATCTTTTTATTTATTTATCTATTTATCTATCTATCTATCTATCTATCTATCTATCTATCTATCTATCTATCTATTTATCTATCTATCTATCTATCTATCTATCTATCTATCTATCTATCTATCTATCTATCTATCTATCTATCTATCTATCTATCTATCTATCTATCTATCTATCTATCTATCTATCTATCTATCTATCTATCTATCTATCTATCTATCTATCAACAGACTGACCGATACGAGAATGAATTTTTTTTATTTATTTTTATTTTTTTTATTTTTATTAAGTCCATTTCAAACATATTATATAACATAACTACAAAATTCCAATAGCAAATATTGCCTCAATCTTGTAAAACAAACCTTACCGAAACCACAATCTTGTAAAACAATCCTTACCGACACCTCAATCTTGTAAAACCTACCTTTCTACTTACCTACCTACCTATCCATCTATCTAACTATCTATCTATCTATCTATCTATCTATCTATCTATCTATCTATCTATCTATCTATCTATCTATCTATCTATCTATCTATCTATCTATCTATCTATCTATCTATCTATCTATCTATCTATCTATCTATCTATCTATCTATCTATCTATCTATCTATCTATCTATCTATCTATCTATCTATCTATCTATCTATCTATCTATCAACAGACTGACCGATACGAGAGTAAATTTTTTTTTTTTTTAAGTCCATTTCACACATATTATATAACATAACTACAATATTACAATAGCAAATATTGCTATCTATCAACAGACTGACCGATACGAGAGTGAATTTTTTTTTATTTTTATTTATTTATTTTTTTTTAAAGTCCATTTCACACATAATATATAACATAACTACAAAATTCCAATAGCAAATATTGCCTCAATCTTGTAAAACAAACCTTACCGAAACCACAATCTTGTAAAACAATCCTTACCGACACCTCAATCTTGTAAAACCTACCTTTCTACTTACCTACCTACCTATCTATTTTTTTATCTATCTATCTATTTATCTATCTATCTATCTATCTATCTATCTATCTATCTATCTATCTATCTATCTATCTATCTATCTATCTATCTATCTATCTATCTATCTATCTATCTATCTATCTATCTATCTATCTATCTATCTATCTATCTATCTATCTATCTATCTATCTATCTATCTATCTATCTATCTATCTATCTATCTATCTATCTATCTATCTATCAACAGACTGACCTATACGAGAGTAAATCAAATATTGCTATCTATCAACAGACTGACCGATACGAGAGTAAATTTTTTTTTTTTTAAAGTCCATTTCACACATATTATATAACATAACTACAAAATTCCAATAGCAAATATTGCCTCAATCTTGTAAAACAAACCTTACCGAAACCACAATCTTGTAAAACAATCCTTACCGACACCTCAATCTTGTAAAACCTACCTTTCTACTTACCTACCTACCTACCTATCTTTTTATCTATTTATCTATCTATCTATCTATCTATCTATTTATCTATCTATCTATCTATCTATCTATCTATCTATCTATCTATCTATCTATCTATCTATCTATCTATCTATCTATCTATCTATCTATCTATCTATCTATCTATCTATCTATCTATCTATCTATCTATCAACAGACTGACCGATACTAGATTACATTTTTTTTTAAGTCCATTTCAAACATATTATAAAATATAAATACAATATTACAATAGCAAATATTGCTATCTATCAACAGACTGACCGATACGAGAGTGAATTTTTTTTTTTTTTTTTTAAGTCCATTTCACACATATTATATAACATAACTACAAAATTCCAATAGCAAATATTGCCTCAATCTTGTAAAACAAACCTTACCGAAACCACAATCTTGTAAAACAATCCTTACCGACACCTCAATCTTGTAAAACCTACCTTTCTACTTACCTACTTACCTATCTATCTTTTTATCTATTTATCTATCTATCTATCTATCTATCTATCTATCTATCTATCTATCTATCTATCTATCTATCTATCTATCTATCTATCTATCTATCTATCTATCTATCTATCTATCTATCTATCTATCTATCTATCTATCTATCTATCTATCTATCTATCTAA
>JAMPIV010022586.1:27500-95683 GCA_024509875.1 Oreohelix idahoensis
ACATGATTTTTGTTTTAATACATACTTTTGACACGTGATTACATTTCCACTTCTTTAGTGGTCTTCCTTTTTCCATATCAGTCACATATCATCATTTTCTTATGTTATAACATATCGTCATACCAAAACTGGGAAATTTCTCTTTTCCCGTCACTTTTCTTAAGTGAACTTTAATTCCTCTTTACATTTATGACTATTCTTACCCCTGGCATTCGCACTCACATTCTGCTCACTCTGTACATATCCATACAAAGATTATTTCTTTTTACTCATCCAGTCCCTGCTATTGTCATACATGTATACCCATCATATTCTATTATTGTCTGTCACCACACACCTGGTGTGAATTGTTTGGTCTCTTTCTTCTCTCGTATAGAGCCTAAACATGTCTTCTGTCGCGTGGTTCAATATACATTGTTCACGATTGCGTGAGCCATTTAACTATCATGGCATCACTGAATTGCTATCTTCCTGTCCACCCTTTTCTAACTAGACTTCCGTCCTTGATCTCCTACACGGAAATATTTGAAACCTCTTGGGTCTACCTATCTTAAACCATTTTGTCGCCTTTGCCTACTTGCGTGTTTTTCTGCTGCTGACCTGTCACTTGACTTCCTCTTTCACTTATGTCTATCTCTCTTTACTCTATTTTTACGTCCTCCCCTTATCACTTTGTTTCATGGTTTCTCCATATTTCTTCTTTTCTCACTGTCATTCTTCAGTGACGTCATGTCTGTATCATGTTCCTGTGCCCTCTCACTTCTCTTTTCTTCTTTGTCCCTTTCTTATGGCTTCTCAATGTCCGTTCCCTCTCTGGAACCTCTCTTTGTGCTACCTCCTTTTCTTTCCTTCTCCACAACACTCTGTCTCTCCGTGGCTGAATTTCTTCTGTACATGTTCGGTTAGGATTACCATAAATAGACTCTCATTTCTAGTCTGGCAAACGCCGCATTTAACGTTTTATATGTTTTTTGTTCCCTCCCTGGAATATTCTTATCACATTTCTCTTCTCTTCATTCCCTCTTAGAACCTCTATATATAATCATGCTATTCTCCCTGTGACCTTTCGATTACCTCGAATCTCTTAATTTCCTATTTTTTCTTCTCCATGTATTTCGGAAAAAAAAATATTATTTCTCCCCAAAGTCTTCACAAGACTCGGGCCACTGCCGCGAAATCTCTCTCCTCACTTCCATTTTTCTCTCTTTGCCATTTTCTCCATGGCTTCTCACTTCTACATTCGTTCCTTCTAGAACTATCCTTTCTATATGTCTGTGCCATCCTTCCTGTGGCTTCTCAATACTCCCGTCATTTCTCCATGGGTCTCATCTCTTATCCATTGCACTATGGTTCTCCGTTGTGTTCGGTGGAGAATGACCCGACTAAAAATCTCCTCACAACTTAGTTAACGCCGCCATTTTTGTCACCTCCTTCCATCGTTTATCCGTTTCTGTCAATTCCCTCCATCTAGTCTGATTCGTTATCTCCGCATAACGTCTCCACGTTTCTGCCCTGTTCGCAAGTATTCCATCCAGGCTGTATATTGGGTATTCACGTTCTCTACTTCTTCTTCTATATTTTCTCCCTTCCACCTTGATTCTTCTATTATTCTCTTATCTTCTGTAAGTCCTTTTGTGTCTGTGACTACCGTCACTGTCCTACAGTCACTGCACTGTCTGAGTCAGTCGACACCGATTCTGAAGACCATCTCTATCTACTACTTTGTTCTGCTTCATTAACCGTCTGTCGAATTTTATTCCTGGTCGATCTATCCTCTTCTTTGTAATCTTTCTTCCCTGTGTCCTCCTCATCTGCCTTTTCATCCAACATTTCGATCACAAGTTTGTGAACTTCTTTTTCCCTGTTTGATAAGTTTGTATTAAACTTTATTTCCAGCAATTTCCGCACCTTCTTTGTTGGCAAGGTGTTGAGGTCAGCTTCTCGTATGGTGCCTTTTATTGCTTTCTTCAACTCATTTACGCTTGGTTCAGCCATTTTGATCATTTTCTTCGTCTGTATCTGATTTATGCATCCAAGATCACTGTTCTCATTTCTCGGTCAAAACTTATATTGCCTTCGTCGTCCGCTGTATAATCGAGCTCGTCCGACATGTAGCTTTGGGAATATTCGTCGGAATCCATAACTCTATCTTCCCCACTTGACGAATCAGATTCTGATTGCATGTCAAGCTGGTACTTTTCGTGTACTGTATATACTCCTTCCTGTCCCGTCTTCCTCTTCTCCAAGTCTTCAAATTGTTTTTCCAAATCTGCGCAAAGTGCCGTTACTTCTTCTATTTCCGCTGTATCACTATTTCCTTCTTAATCTTTTTTACTTCTCCTATTTATCTCCTTGCCTGGACTCTGAGATCGGCATTCTTTTTTGTCTTTACTTCCGCTTCTATTGTCTTTTTTCAACTGTTGAAATTTTCTATCCATATATCTATACAGTGTGGTTATCTCTCCGTCTTCCTTTCCTCTCATGACGCCTTTATCATTTTGTTCTGGCCCCAAGTGTGACGCTATAATATCTATCTCCGTTTGTGTTCCGGCACTAATCATCTTTGTTTTTTCGCTTCTGGTTCTTGTGTTATTGTCCTAGGTTGATTATTATTCATAGGGGTCGATTGCGTCCTATTTGTTTTTACATCACTGACCTGTTCATTTCTGTCAAAAGGTTTATCTCCATTGTTTTACTGGCTTTATATGTGCTCTTAGTCCATCTTCTGTAGTTATCATACATCTTTGTTGGTCACTCGTAACATTATGTATTTCCCATTTCTTTCTTTATTTTATTCCATTGATAAAATTTCTCACTGCAATGCGACAGTGTCTTTTATTTAGACTGCTCCAGTGTCTGTCTACAGTGACCACGTGACACGTTTTGTTGCTGTTGTCTCTACTCCACTGTCTAGTGTATGGAGTCCAATGGTGTCTCTGCTTATACTGATATTTGTGAGGACCACCTGCAAGTAAGTCAATATTACCTTTTATGTTCGCATACCTAGCGCTGTTGTCAACCTTGGCTAGTGTGTCACTAATTGCCTTTACCAGGTCTAACGTCTGACTGTCCTGCTTGTCGTAATGTGTCTATTAGCTCTGTGCCATTCCGTTTTCTGAATTATAATCAAACGAAAAGAAAGGGCAAAATAAAGGAAAAAAATAAGTATATCAACTGTCTTGTGTCTGCAAGAAAAAAATAATTTTTGTTTTCCGTTAATCTTAAACTTCCTGCAAGGTAATGCTATGGTTAAACAACAAATAATGTATGTATACACCATTATACTTAAATATTACTAATAATAGTCTAATACTCAGGATAGTAATTTTAGCAACACTTAAAGTAATAATAACAATAATATTCTTATAATGTCTAATTAAACTAATTAACTAAGACGTCTGCGTTGGAGTACTCTCTTGTAACGATGTTGCGCGCGATCGACTTTTTAATGATACTGTTATATTTTTAGTTTTGCGTATCTATCGCAAAATCTGGACTACACGCAGTATTATTTTCTACACACTAGCTTATTTCCCTGAATCGGTTACTGTAGTGGACTGTATGAACTATCGTAAAACCACTTTATTGGACGACGTTTGTTGACCTTGCGGTAGTTGTGATGACTTGTTCCCGTGCTGGAAGGTTTGAAGGACAAATTTCGATTTTGTTTCCGAGTTGGCGTTACCAGACAGCGAGTGTCAACCTTGCCTTGTTATGGCGACTTTTTCCCGTGCAGGTAGGTTTAAAGAACAAAAAAATCTTGACTTGATTTCTGAGCTGGCGTTTCTGGTTGACCTGTTCACTTCTTCTGTTTACACTTTCACTGATTCCGCTCTGCTTTTTTGCGTGTTGTGTAACTTCAATTATGCCTTCTGTCTGTGTTGTTATGACTTATGTGGTTATTTAAGTCTGTTATGGACCAAATTGTGTGTTTTACTTTGTCTTGGTCTTTGTAGTTTAATGAAGTCGATGCTCCCTGAGATCCTGGTCACGGCACCACAGTTCTATATGTGTGGCAGCGCTCGTTAAAATGTGGCTACTGCACACAACCTTTTCTTACCTGGGATTTCTTTGCCTCAGAAGGTAGCGATCAACTTTATGATTAATGATTGGTTACAACACACACACAGCGAGTGAAGACATAACGCTAAGCAGATCTTCTATACAAATATGGAACGCCACAGTCGACTGGAATACTGTTTATTTACAATGTGGACCACTGCTGTACCCAGACCTCCAACAATCTTGGTCCGTCACACTTTCCTCTTTAACACTCGCTCCCCATTATGAAATATATTCAATATTGTAATGTCTTTTGACTCAGTTATTCAGATGGTACTAGTATCTACATCCTTTCCTCCGTCTAAGCAAAACCTTGTCTATAGATATTAACAATTTAGATTCAGGTTATTGAAGTGATACTGGACTCCGCCGGGGTTGTTCCTTTTCCTGGTTCTAGATGGCCAATATCTTAGACGAGTAACAGGACTACGGTATGAACGTAACTAATTGACTCTATATACCCTTTTTCTGAGTGGAGCCTAAATCGCTCATTCGTTCTTCAGTCGTGTGAAGAATTTATAATATCAATGTGTCGGGTTATTGCTACCCAATCGTGTCTCCGTGCATTTAACAAATTACACAACACATTGTCTACTTGACTATCGCCTTCAACATGGCTACCCTTGTGTGTCTGGGGTATGTGCGACCTGCACTGCCTCACTCACGCTTCTGACTCTTGCTGAAAAGCGTGCGTAACCGGATTTCTGTTAACCTGTTTTCCGATTCTCCGTCTCATGCCCTTTCTTGTTTGCGCATCCCCTTTTTCTACTCTTTCTAGACTTTCCTGTATCTGATTCTCACTATTCGTTTCCTTTATCTGCCACAGTGACAGGAAGTGGTTGAGAGACATGATCTCCTACGCCACTAGGCACGGTACTTGAAGAAGAAGAAGAAGAATTATATTATTAGTGTTATCAGAACAAGAAAATAATGGTGTCGAAAACTTAGAAGAAAAAAATTACTAAAAAGAACCAAAGAAAGTAGACGATTTCGTAGCGGGTCGTGAATAAAAAAATAAGTAACCACAGAATTCATTTCATTCATAACCCTCCACTCCCAAAGGAGCATAGGCCTTCAACAAACACATGCCAAGTCCTCCTGTCACGTGCCATCATCTCAAGTTCTTTCCACGTTCTCCTCATCATTTTCACCTCTGTTTCCAGCTCTCTTCTTCATGTGCTTCTTAGTCTACCTCTGCTTCTCTTGCCCTGGGGATTCCAGAACAAGGACTGCCTTGTAATGCTATCAACAGGTTTCATCAGTGTGTGTCCTATCCATCGCCATCGTCTTCTTCTCATCTCTTGTTCCACTGGCACTTGTCTAGTTCTTGTCATCAGTTCCACGTAACCTTGTCATACCATTTTAATCCCTCTATTCTACGCAAGCACAAATTTTTGAAAGTCTGTAGCTTTTTGGTTGTTGTCTTTGTTGTTCTCCATGTCTCAGAGCCATATAATATAACCACAGAAGAAGAGGAATAAAGAAAGCAAAAAATACTTTAAGAAGAAAGACGAACGAAGAGAGAAACAAAACCCTGAAAATAGTTTAAGAGCATACATTTTGTCTTTCACATTTTCGTGTCTGTGATTCAGAGATGTTTCCATATTTTCTGTTTTCTTGACAGCTACTGTCATGTTCTCCTTCAGTGTGTCCAAATTATTAGTAAGGGAAGTAATTAATGTTTTGACCTGTTCTATCTCCACTTTGTACTTTGAGAAACTCTCACTTTGTACTGCTTCAGATTTGGTCAAATGTTTCAGGAGATCTTTTTTTAGTTGTATCAGTAGCTTTTGCTATTTTCTCAGTACATGTCTCCAGGTCTCTCTTAAGTGTGTCGGTGCTTGTTTTAAGTGTGTCATGTATTCTGTTATCCAACCATACCAGTTCTGCCCTCGTCTGTCCTCTAACCAGGTCTGGGATGGTATTTAAATTCTCTTTCTCGTGATCTACAAGTTCAGTAATTTTGTTCTCAAGTAGAGTCTCTATTTTTAGTGACCACCTCGTCAAGTTATAAATTGTTTGTTCTGTATCTGTTATTTGATTTCTCATTAAGTTTGTTCTGTCGTCTAATATCTGAAGTTTATCTCTGGCCTCGTTAATAAAATCTTTCTTACTTACTTACTTAGTCGTTCCCCTTCTACCGTGAGGTGTAGAGGTTTGGAAGAGAGAGCGCCAGACCATTCTATCAGCTGTCTTCTTCCTGGCCTGGTTCCATTCTAGTCCTCGGTCCTTCAAAGATTGTCTAATGTTGTCCTCCCAGCGGACGTTAATAAAATCACTCAGATTAACTGTCGACTGTGTCATAGGGATCACATTTACAGCACTTTGTCCTTGTCCTTGAATGTCACAGAGACGTCGCAGGATTTCATTTTGAGCTTCTCTCAGTTGGTCTCTCATGAAAATCCTCTCTTGGTCAAGTCTGACCGCCATCTCAGAAAGTTTCTGTTCCAACAGATTTTGTGTCTGGGATTGTTGATCTTGTACCTGGTCTAAGCGCTTCATGACCTGGTCGAGCAGATGTGTCTCATGACTTTCCATCCTGAGATTAAACAAAAACATTTCATATTATTAAAATCTACAGTTTGTTTACCGTACAACTGATATTATTATATCAGATAATATAAAAAAGCAAGTATATATATATATATATATATATATATATATATATATATATATATATATATATATATATATATATATATATATATATATATGTAAAATAAATGACATTGTATTATTACCAACTGATGAAAATATACGCATGATAGAAACTATATTTAATATGAATAATAACGTGCGTTAGTCTGAGTAAGTACACCATTTCTTTCTTCTCTCTCTCTTCCCCCCCCCCCCCCCGTGTCCACTTATCTCTGCACTTCCAGACAGAAATCTAACCCACTAATCACAAAGCTTCAGCAAGCTCTCTCTTACAAGATAAGCACAACTCACTTATATGATTACGAAACTTTCGTCATAAAACTAACGCAGGATAGCCGTCAAAAAAGGAATGTCTCAACTAATCTAAATGTGTGAACAAATTAGGAATTGCTCAAAAGACTGACATATGTCTGGAGAAATGTAAGGAAACAAATTAAGTGGATAGTCAGGAATATTTCTGACATTTCATCAGCGATCTATATTTTCTGTTGTAATGTATAAATTTAGATCAATTTACCATTTCTTTTCTACTTTATGAGCGTGCGCCCCATTTCCTGGCAAAGATCTACATGTTGTAGAGTAGGATAGGTGTTGCGCACATATTCTTTTGTATGGAATTATGCGACGCACGGATTACTGTAGGTAGGAACGTAGGAAACAGTATGACTATTTAATATAAAAAGAATTGCTCTCTCGGTCAAAGTTCGACTACCCATGATTAATTTATACTTTTGTTGTATGGGTGATCTCTCTTGATCGATCTGGCGTATGAATGCTAGGTCTATGTCATTTCTCATTTGTTATGGCCAGAAAACAAATTGGTCTTGCTTATAATGTTTATGGCCCGGACATATATGTATTCCGTGTCTATTTAAGAAGATTCGGTCTTATATCGTATATTTTTGTATTTTTATGTCGGCCTATTTCTCGGTCTGACGCTAAGGGGTGAATAGGCTTTTCTACGCATGCGTCGAGGGTCGACGAAACCTGCCTGATGTCATGGCGGTGTGTTTCTGGGCTGGTCCTTTAGGGATGTTGAAAAGTGATCTCTGTGAATGATTTTTAGGAAGGAGATAGTGTCTCTGCAAGATCATATGGTCAGAGATTCTCCTAATGTTCTATATTGTGTTTATTCCTAAATCAAGGTAATACCAGACCTTTTGTTTTGATGAACTCTGTTTTGCTAGGCCTAGATGGCAAGCTTATCTTCGTACAGCTAGGATTGTTTGAATGCTGATGAAGATGACAGGTTATCCAACAGCTCTAAGGTATCTTCATGAAGCAACCTTATAGATTTCAGAACTGTATGGAAACCCAGTGAGAACATGTATGTTCAGATTTTGAATTAATTTCGGCTCATCATTTATCCTCCTAGGTGAGTGAAACTCAAGGAGGTAGCCATTTTGAATTCCCGTTACCACAACGGATCATTGTCAAGAGAACAGAAAACAACTCTTATTATCGGACGATGATGCAGAGATCTTCCTATTATGGAAAACCCACTACTGTAGTTGAACATGGTTGCTATGAACTTTCGATGAATGTACAACTTAAGAAAACTTAGCCAAGAAAAGGTTCGATCAGTGAACCATTATTGATGTTTACATATTCATTTTCACTGACGCGTTCAGTCAGTTGAAGTATGAGGGCGATAGCCACCAGAACATTGAATGCTTGACTTATATCGCCCATTGTATTTATATGCTACATGAAATATGTCTGATGTTGCCACCTACTATTCAAGTACTTAATGATTTGCTGTGTCAACATGTACCTTTGACTGTATTCGTGCTGTCGGAATGTGTGTCACCTTATTAAACATATGAAATGGTCAACAGCAGTTCAAACATCATTGACTTGCAGACGAGTGTATGAATGTACCATTACTAAGTTGTCAACTTCACCGAACATTCCATCATTCGCGTAACTGACACTTTACACCTTCACTCTATGTCAACATGACCTGTAGATTCAACGCTGTGTAAGGTTGGGAAGTTGACCAGTATAACCACATAACTTACATTGGTCAGTAACGTGCAGTGATAAGCATCAAACAGTAACGACATCTTCAGTGGAAGATATAATAGACAATTGCTACAGTGGTAGGCCAGATCCCTGGGTCTAACCTTCGCAGAGGACTGATTTGGAAGTCGACTACTGATGGTTCCCAGACGCCTGATACGACACACCAGCAGCACAAGTCTACAATATGTCAGCAGAGTTTTCCACGTGACCTATCAAGCGTATACTGAAACTAGGTCAGTGCTTGTTTACATTGTTCATAGTACAGACATCATTACGCAGCAGGTTTGCTGGCAAGAATTAACTGTGTTAGCAAGAAATGCTATTGAACTGAGAAGTCTTACACGTCAACGGTGGAGCTTCTTGTGTGCATCTACATATTGTTGAACATTGTAATAATTAGATCAAGAATTTAATATTGATTAAAGTGGCAGTTAATTTTATTAGAAACTGTGCCATACTGTAAAACTTAGCTTCTCTACAACACTCTATCCACAACACATTCTATTCATATATATATATATATATATATATATATATATATATATATATATATATATATATATATATATATATATATATTGTATGCTATATGCATTTATGTTTATATGTTATCTGTTTATATGTGACTAGTATAGGATATACCGAGTCATATTGGTCCTATATTAGTGTTCTATAGGGAGCAATTTTCTTAGTTGGAAATTTGCTGCAACATCTGTTGCTTTTTTTGTTAGCTGTGATGATCTGTCCCATTGTTGTTTTTGTAATATTTTTTTCTGTTCTTCAGTTTTGTTTTGATTTGTTCGTATTTGTAGATCTACTCTGTCCTACAATTTAGTTTTATACACCATTTATATTTATACACTGTGGCGTTATTTGTTTTGTTTATGCCTTTGCAGTTATCATCACAGGTTCGGTGATTAGTTTCTTTAGTTTTCTATTTAATTTAGTTGATTTCTGCAAATGTTTTCGTATTGTTTTTCTTGATTGTCTTTCTTATTTGTACTTTAGGTATGTTGTTGGTTGACATATACGATAAAATATACTTGATCATACACTTATGAGAAATAATCAACTGATGACTAATTGCTGTCACTAAAGGTACACAGTTGATTATACAAGACCTTATTTAAAGGCTTGTTTCCCACAGAGATTGGGATAAAGGAGCTGATTATTCAAGCTAGTAAGAGCTTGTTGCCATTTATTTGGAGATAGATTACTGTTGGTATCGTTTTCATAGTGATGAATTAAAACGCGAATGGTTACAACGGAATAAATGTCAACAATGTTTTCAAACGAAAACCAACAAGTATCTTGAATTGGGCGAACTGGTCAAGTATTGGCAGCACACAAGTCGTTGGTAACTTTACATAGATTTTATTCACCAGGACACGAAGTGGACAAGACGGACATCGTCACAGGCGTAAAGATCACACGACAACATATTAAATATTGCTGCTAAAGTTCCTGAAGATTCTCTTCTAGTAAAGACCTCTGTCCATAGACTAAGGATTACAAAACTGTTACCGTATAATATCCTTCTCAGTCACGACCGTTGACCTTCTTTCAAGGACGTCTATCATGGTAACGTATACATACTCTGGGATGAAATCTTCCATATTACATTTGTTAAAATTCCCAGACGTTCATCCTACATAGCGTTGTACATCATATAATTTCACACAAAGTCATATACGATAATCCTATCAGTTAAAGGCTTTCAGTTGGCTAACCTCTCTTTACATCCGTGCCACGACTTTGGCATTGAAGCATGTACGGCATTTAAAACATGTGCATAAGGTAAACAATATAACTTCTTCTACTCGTAGGAATTCTCCGTCTACGATCCAAATCTTAAAGGCAAGCGACTCTGTAGATCCATTCTAGGAATGATAAAACTCCCGCTAGATTAGTAGTAGAGCGGCCTTTTTATGCAGCATTAAAATAAGAAGTGGGCGATAACTTACGTGACATAACTGCGATTGGCTTCGACCTGAAGACCAATACAAATCACAATAATAAATGGCTTCCTTCAACATGCCATTGGATACACAATATAAAATTACAATCATGGACACAAGCCAGTTCCATGTTTCCACTTCCAAAACCTGACGTCACAAACTACTCAACTAGGTTACACGTGCGTCCAAAGCAACTCACACAGCATTGTGCACGTCAGTGCGTGAATCAATCGAACGCACAAATAATATAACTACATAAAACTGGTGCGTACATTTGGTAGGACCGACGACTACCCCCTTAGGTAATAAATGTACGTAACAATTACATTATTGTTTCAAGTGATTGCTATCATTATTAGACATCATGTCTACATTGGAATACTTTATTGAGTTAGGGAAATCTCTAGGCAAGACTGGTGATAAGTTAGAGGAGTATGCTACCAGTCAATATGAAAAAACACAAAAATTGGAAATTGAGAAACTGAAAGCTGAGACTGAGCAAAAGAACTTGCAGATGCAGGTGGAGGAAAGAAGATTCCAGATGGAAGAGAAAAAATTAGAAAGAGAAGCTGAAGCTGAACAAAAGAGATTAGACAGAGAAGCTGAACAAAAGAGATTAGACAGAGAAGCTGAAGCTGAACAAAAGAGATTAGACAGAGAAGCCGAGGAGAGTAAGGCAAAAAGAGAACATGAGGAAAAACTATTTGCATTTGAATTAGAAAAATTGAGATTGACAAATATGAGTAATGTTAATCAGTCAAATGGTAACAGTGGTAAACCCTTTACTTATAAGGTCAAGGTACCAGCGTTCAATCCTTCCAGTGACGATATTACATTCTGGCTGGATCGTTTTGAACGCTCTTGTCGAGCTCATAATGTGGATAAATCACAATATGCTAACCAGTTATCAGAAAATTTGAAAGGTGATTCTCTGACTAGTTTAAGTTTGGTTGAAGAGGCTGACAAGGATAATTATGATGTTATTAGAGCAGCTTTATTGAAAAAATATCAGTTAACTGAGGAAGGTTACCGTATTTTGTTTAAGAAAATGGTACCTAAATCAGGGGTAGAATTCTCAGAATTCATTGCAAGGACACGTCTTACATTTAATCATTGGATTGAGTTGTCCAAAACAGAAAAGACATATGAAGCCCTTATGAACTTGTTGCTCAGGGACAAAATTATGTCAAGTGTTAATAAACCATTCCTTGAATTCCTACATGAGCGTAAACCCAAGACACTAAAAGAAATGCAAGAATATTATGACCAATACGTCACTGCACACCCTGACGTAACTCTTAGCAACACTAAGATTAAAGAGGGTATTCCAGTTGCATCAGCAACACCATACAACCCTAATTATTCACACAAATTTCAGGGACCACAAAACAAGTTTGGGAAAAAAGGTAACCATAATAGTTATCAAAACCAAGGAAACCAATCATTTCAGGTTTCTTCTGCGAAGAACTGGAGACAAGCTGACAGCCCTCGATACAGAGGTGGTCATAATTATAGAAATTTCCGTAGAGGAAGTCATTATAGAAGCTATCCAAGTCATCCATCATGGAGACAACAAGACCATAATTATAGAGATACTCATTATAATGAATATGATAATGGTAACCATGAGAACTATGACTCAAACCCAAATAGGGGTTACAATAGAGGGAATAATAATGATTACAGAGGCAATAATAATCGAGGTAGATCCCAATACAAAAAACATAAATCACATTATCACGCAAACTCTGCACAGCAAGAGTCACATGAAGCCTATAAAAAGACTAAAGATAATAATGACGCTAATAATATGGCTTGTTCCGCTTTTGATTTTGGGAGAGCATCTCAATGCCCCCAATGCAAAACATTATTTGAACCAACTACGGTGTCCACTTTAAGTTGTGGCCATCCTCTTCCCGCTCTTCCTGCGTCAATCGCGCATGATGGAAGAGGTTCTCTTGTCTTGAATAGAGGTTTAGTAGATGGTACTCCAGTCTCAGTTCTTTTTTATTCTGGATGCACCACAATTGGTGTTAGGCAGTCACTTGTAGATCCTTCTCGTGCCACTGGAAAAGTAGTCAAATGTGTAACATTAGGCGGCACCTTAGAGAAATACTCTACTGCTATCATTAGGATTGCTACTCCTTTCTTTACAGGAGATGTACACGCATGTCTTCTGCCGAACCCGATCGCTGATCTTATCATCGGTCGTATTCACGGAGTCAAAGAATGTACTCCACAACAAATTTCCGTTTGGGAAAAACAAAATATGCAAACTGCTAATGCTGTAGTCACTAAAGCTCAAGCTCTTAATATGCCTCAAACTTCATCTACTGAAGATAATGAAGTGCATAACCAAGATGATCCCTTGGTAATTTCCCGTGACTCGTTTATAAAACAGCAAGAAGATGATCCCACTCTAAAAACATTCTTCACGCTAGCAACAAAAGGTGATCCAAATAAGGATACAAATCATAAATCTTGGATTACAATGAAGAATGGCGTACTTGTACGTATGGTACAAGACTCAACTAAGTCCATTCATTCTCAAATTCTTGTGCCCAAAAATATGAGAGTTAAAATTTTGCAGCACGCTCACGACTGTCAGTGTGCTGGACATATGGGTTTTTCCCGTACAAAGTCAAGAGTTCTTGCGGCTTTCTTTTGGCCTTTTGTGAACAAAGACATACGGATTTATTGTCGTTCTTGCAAGTTATGTCAAGAAGTGAAATCCAAAGGTCCACGCCATGCTGCACCTATTCAGGCTGCAGACATTCCTATTCGACCATTTCAGAAAATGTTGATAGACATCATTGGTCCATTTAAGATCAAATCTGCTAGAGGACATCAGTTTATCTTAACGTGTGTGGACATGTGCACACGTTGGCCAGAGGCTATCCCTCTGAAGAGCATTACTACTGCTGACATTGCAGATGCTCTTTGGCTTATATTTTCTCGTCTGGGATTCCCCGGAGAAATATTATCAGATCATGGCACCCAACTAATATCGGATACCATGTCTCAAGTAATGTCTACTCTACAGATAGAGGGATCTTTGAGTAGTATCTATCATCCTATGTCCAATGAGATGGTCGAACGCCTAAATAGAACACTCAAAAACTTATTAAGGAAGATAACTGAGGATCATCCTCAAGATTGGGACAGGGTTTTACCCGCGGCCCTCTTCGCTTACAGAGAGGTCCCCAATGAACATACAGGATTTTCTCCCTTTGAACTTGTCTTTGGCGCGCGACCGCGCGGCCCTATGTCCTTGCTTCATGATCTCATAACCGCTGATAATATTACCGATGACACGAAATCTTCTTACGAATATGTCATCGCGCTGAGACAAAAGATTATCGAAGCGTGCAAATTGGCAACTTCTTCTTCTGAATTTGCTAAGCAGAAAGCAAGACAATTTGCCAAAAAGAAAAGAACCTTACGACAACTTTGTCCTGGTGACAAAGCATTTGTTTTACTACCTTGTAGGGAAAACAGACTTCTTATTTCTTGGAAAGGTCCGTACGATATAATCTCGAAAATTTCCGATGTTGACTACATTGTCGATATTGATGGAAAGCATAAATCCTTCCACATCAATATGCTTACGGAATTCCATGAACGTCCGGATTATTTACAGCCTATTTTCCAGGCAACGGACGATTCACCAGTCCAACATGGTCATTACTCATCACTGTCCGTAATACAGGATGAGGAAACAAGTTTTTCGGATGTTAATCTTCCGCTTCCGATGATTCCACTTCATTCTAGTGAATCATGGAAAAATGTTACTGTCTCTCCTGATTTATCTCTAGGAGAACAACGACAAGTTTCGGCTATGTTACAAACATTTCAGGATGTCCTTACTGACATCCCTGGACAAACTCATGTCATTGAACATGACATTATTCTAACTGGCCATAATCCTATTAGGGTCAGACCTTATCCTATCCCTATACATTTTCAAGCACAGGTTGAGAAGGAGTTGGATGAGATGATAGATTTAAAAATAATTGAACCATCCACTTCTGCATATTCTTCGCCGATGGTTATTGTTCGAAAAAAAGACAATAACATACGTCTTTGCGTTGACTATCGCAAATTGAATCAAGTTACGAAGTTTGAAGCTGAACCTATGCCTTTACTAGAAGAGCTACTTACTAGGCTTTCTAAATCTCATTTTTTCACTAATCTTGATTTGTCTAAGGGATATTGGCAAGTTCCTTTATCCGAACACGCCAAACCGTTCACTGCTTTTTCGACATCTAGGGGTCTGTTCCAATGGAATTTCATGCCTTTCGGCCTTATGAACGCACCAGCGACATTCGTACGCATGATGCGTCGGATCTTATCTCATCGTGCAGATGTCATTGCATATCTTGATGACATCTGTCTTTTCAGTGATACTTGGGAAGATCACTATTCGTAGGCCGCAACAGTCTTTTACAGATTATGGTAGTCTCATGTTTATTAATATGTGGTCCTACCTCTGTAGTAAACTTTACGCACCAACTTACATGATAGTAAGTATTATTGGTGAGTTTGATTTTAGTAGCGCACGATTGTGCACTAATGTGAGTATGGGTTATCCCGCCCGCACGTGTTGCAAAACATTAGTTGACGTCATATGTGGGCTTGAGAAGCTAGGATCCCAAGATCAGCTTAGGAATCTTTGGGAGTTCGAAACCCGTGTTACGGGAGTAATTCTCCTTTGTATGACCGTCCGTCTATTGATAAGATGAGGACCATGGTCAACTTTGTACCGGTGATTTCTCGGGAAGAGAATGCAAGTTTTATATATAAATTATTATAATTTTCTTCAATGTGAACGTCTAGTTGGACCAATGACCTATTGGTTCCAAAATGGAGTCATTTTCGTAGGCCGCAACAGTCTTTTACAGAATATGGTAGTCTCATGTTTATTAATATGTGGTCCTACCTCTGTAGAAAACTGTTGCGGCCTACGAAAAGGACGCTACATCTACCTTACGCGAGCATAACTTGACAGCGAAACCATCTAAATCCTGTATTGGTTTTAGCGAAATTGCTTTCTTAGGTCACCGTGTCGGTCATGGTTTCCTAAAGACAGAGGACCATAATACAAGTAAAATACTTAACATTTCTATTCCTAAGACTAAAAAGCAAGTGCGAAGTCTCTTAGGTCTCATACAATTTTATGGAAGATTCATTCCGAATCTTTCCTCGATCATGGCACCTCTTTCTTCCTTGCTAAAGAAAGGGTCTCCTAATATAGTCCGTTGGACTCAAGAATGTCAATCCTCTCTGGATAAGATCAAAACTATGTTTTCTACTGCACCTATTTTAGTGTTACCTACTAAAGATAAGACATTTGTTCTTCGTAGTGACGCTTCATCCACAGATATTAAAGCGGCACTAATGCAAGAGTACTCTGGAACTCTGCATCCGGTGATGTATATTTCTCGAAAACTAAATGCCGCAGAGAAGAATTACTCGGTCCTAGACCGTGAATTATTGGCTATGGTTTGGTCAATTCTTAAACTTCAAAGATTTCTTCTTGGCGCGCATTTCATTGTGGAAACTGACCAGAAAGCTCTTACAGCTTTTCAAAGTAAAAATCTGAAGAGCGCGAGATCAACGCGATACGCGATTGCTCTTCAGCCTTTTCATTTTTCGGTACGAGCTATCCGTGGCTCAGAAAATGTGATGGCAGACATTTTGTCTAGATGCCCACATGATTCCACCTAACTGTTAGATCCTGAGATTTCTAACAGGTCTAACTCTACTACAGTTTTTTTTCTCTCTATATTAAAATATGTACACATATGTAATATATGATATATTGATTGTATCACTACTTAGCGGTTCATTGATATATGTTCACCGCCGGGTCTTTTTAATGTTTTCTTCTGTGGTAATCATGAACTTAAGATATCTAATATGAAATTATTGGATAAACTATTGTATAAATTGTGGCATTGCCAGCAGTGTAGTAGATGTTGGTGACACCTCTCTGGAAATATTTATACTTAGAGAAATACTTTCTCTGAGATCTTGAGATATATTCTCACTTGTCGTTTCATATGACGACGTAGCCTCACATTAGGCGTTATATTTGTTTGGAATGCTTATCATCTGCGCATTGTTATTCGTGCGTTGTGAGCCGATTGTATGTTGCTCTTAGATGTATTTTTTTTTAAATGTTCCATTTTTTTCCCCGGGGCGTGTGGTAATCTGTTGCGCACATATTCTTTTGTATGGAATTATGCGACGCACGGATTACTGTAGGTAGGAACGTAGGAAACAGTATGACTATTTAATATGAAAAGAATTGTTCTCTCGGTCAAAGTTAGACTACCCATGATTAATTTATACTTTTGTTGTATGGGTGATCTCTCTTGATCGATCTGGCATATGAATACTAGGTCTATGTCATTTCTCATTTGTTATGGCCAGAAAACAAATTGGTCTTGCTTATAATGTTTATGGCCCGGACATATATGTATTCCGTGTCTATTTAAGAAGATTCGGTCTTATATCGTATATTTTTGTATTTTTATGTCGGCCTATTTCTCGGTCTGACGCTAAGGGGTGAATAGGCTTTTCTACGCATGCGTCGAGGGTCGACGAAACCTGCCTGATGTCATGGCGGTGTGTTTCTGGGCTGGTCCTTTAGGGATGTTGAAAAGTGATCTCTGTGAAGGATTTTTAGGAAGGAGATAGTGTCTATGCAAGATCATATGGTCAGAGATTCTCCTAATGTTCTATATTGTGTTTATTCCTAAATCAAGGTAATACCAGACCCTTTGTTTTGATGAACTCTTTTTTGCTAGGCCTAGATGGCAAGCTTATCTTCGTACAGCTCGGATTGTTTGAATGCTGATGAAGATGACAGGTTATCCAACAGCTCTAAGGTATCTTCATGAAGCAACCTTATAGATTTCAGAACTGTATGGAAACCCAGTGAGAACATTTATGTTCAGATTTTGAATTAATTTCGGCTCATCATTTATCCTCCTGGGTGAGTGAAACTCAAGGAGGTAGCCATTTTGAATTCCCGTTACCACAACGGTTTATTGTCAAGAGAACAGAAAACAACTCTTATTATCGGACGATGATGCAGAGATCTTCCTATTATGGAAAACCCACTACTGTGGTTGAACATGGTTGCTATGAACTTTCGATGAATGTACAACTTAAGAAAACTTAGCCAAGAAAAAATTCGATCTGTGAACCATTATTGATGTTTACATATTCATTTTCACTGACGCGTTCAGTCAGTTGAAGTATGAGGCGATAGCCACCAGAACATTGAATGCTTGACTTATATCGCCCATTGTATTTATATGCTACATGAAATATGTCTGATGTTGCCACCTACTATTCAAGTACTTAATGATTTGATGTGTCAACCTGTATTGTTCTTATAATCATGATGTCCGAGTGTGCGTCCTATTAAACAATAGAAAACGTCCACAGTCGTCCATGTCATTGACTTCCAGCTGAGTGAGTGTGTGTGCAGTCTAGTTGTCAACTCAGCCGAACATTCCACCATTCGCGTGCCTTGCACTCTCACTTCAATGTTTACACTACCCTGCGTCGGTCGAGTTGACCTTTGTCTTCCATTACACGCCCAGTTTTCACCTGCCTTCAACACCCATCATTAACATCACTGATTGCTGGGACAGTAACACTGGTTTGTGTACCCTATACTGAAAAGGGTTGTTACATTGGAGACAGAATACTTTTACACTAGAGGCCAGCATGACATGATTCCCTTTTGTCGTGGGCCTTTACAGAGATGGTTACAGTGGTGACCATTCAGCACAATTGCTACAATAGGTTTTTCTAGTGACCAGTTAATTACAACTGTTCCCGTTACTTTATTGCCTTCAAATATTGTTTTATAAAGCATTACTAAAGTTCTCTTTTTTATTATTCTGGGAGAACACTTTTGTTATATCTGTTAAAGGTGTGTTACCTGACGGTTCTAGAACTTTGTAGACGACTGTCATAACTAGCGACGTATTTGAAGTCATCCTTCATATCATTCCTCTAGTGACCTTTAGTGACCTTGGCCGTCGTCAAGTGTTTACATAAACTTCTCATCGAATAGTGTACCCTTTGTGTCTAAGTCTGTCTTTCTTGTGTTGATATCAAGGCCTTGAGAAGACCTTATTCGCCGTTTGTGAACATAGCAGGACTTGGTTACGTTAAGAATATGTATGAAAAGTCTATTTGATCTTGACACTGTCATGTCAATACAACGAAAGTATGTGTGTTTATTAGCATATCGATAAATAATCCCACAACTTTTTTATGACGTTCCAGTCAATATTATTTATGCATATATGATATTCAAGTAATCTGTCAGAATCTCTAGTTTACTTAAAGTGAATATATCATCCTATTTCGGCGTTTAATGACTGGGTTTCGTGTTCACAGAAAGACAGAAATATGTACATGATAGAATTGTGAATTAATTTCATCTCCATTTTAAAAGTATCTATTTGTACCTCTCTAGACTGGTTTCTCTGTGGCTAGAACCGCAGATTGTTTGTGTTGTCCTTTCACTTTCTCTGTCCTTATTCCTTTGTCGTTTATGTATTTCCCCGGTAGTTTTACTGTTTCTACAGCTTGCCTTTAATTGTTTATCGTTTCATTTATATCGTTTGGTTTTGATTCTTGTCTGCCAAGATTTCCATAACTTATTTTCTTGAGTTGATTTCACTCGACTGAGGTAAATTAAAGCATGACATACTTCACATCCCCAACATGTCGTAACAGGCGATTCAGGTGAGGTTTATGCACGGGGCTATATACACATATCGTAAAATATCTTGCAACAGAACTTAACCACTTCACGAATATGCGAATTGCTCTGATACAGATACGCGATACTAAAGCCCAGGACAGACACGAATATGCGAATTGTTGTGATACAGACACGCGACACTAAAGCCCAGGACAGACGCGAATACAAAATTATAATTGTAATTATCATTTTTTTATTATTATTACAAATGTTTTAACTATCTGTATTATTGTTGTATTAATACTTTAACAGGAATTATATCGCGAACAGTACAGTCAGCTGGACAAGGAAGTAAAACGTCTAACCCTAGCCAAGAACAGGAAATTTCTAGACGATCTTGCAAGGCAGGCACTATGAAATAGACAAAGCAAAGTATTTAAAATAATTAAATTCTATTATAGAATCTCTCTGTGACTTTGTGAGTAGGTCCTCCAGGAGTCCGGTTTCCGTATTAAAAAGTGGAGTATCTTTATTGTATCATTCAAAAGGTGCTCCAATACTTGTCTGTTCCTATAAGTTCAGAATCCTAACTTCTGCTCTTTCCTGGCTTTTACAACATGTTAACTGGAATATTAGTCTTATTCTTCATTTATAACCTCAGAGACACATTACGGGACGATATACGGGATGTTATACGGGATGTTATACAGAACGATATACGGGATCTTATACGGGATACGGAATGCCTAGTTTACGGCATCAGTTTGACTCAAAATACACTAAATTTATGAACACGAGCAATACCAGTCCTTTGCCTTTATGCAGCATAAATATGGACGTCTAATATAGACAGTCTGACTAATGGCATCAGTTCTTTTCAAATGTACTACAAACAGACGGACATCTTTGACACTCAGGTCGGTAAATGGCCTTAGCTGTACGTTACACATCAATGCTGAATATGAGTACATGCTATATCACACATAATTACAGACACCATTAGAATGTGAAGCACATTACATAATTATGTACGTAACAATATTATACGTAGATTTTAGACATGAAAAGAGAACACAAACCCATGTTTCAAACAGTTTGAGAATCGTCACTTTTACTTGAAAGAACTGACCATGTATGTCGTAGTGACGTTCAATGTAAAATTAGGTTAGCATCAGTTTAACATCGTGACAATGTACAGACGTCTGACGTCTGTCTGCTAGCGCCTAAGTCCAGCAACTTCTGATTTTTTCCTGTAGTCCCATTTGCAGTTGCATAATGTCAAAATATACGCCCACTGAATTATATATATATTACAGCTATATATTTAAAAACCATAGATAATATTTATATATTTATAATATTACTAAATACATGATAATATACTATTCAATAAAATATTTTTTAAGAAAAGAAACGAATCAACTATGTCAGAAAGGATATCAGAAAGGATAAAAAGTTAGTTGCTTATCCTTTACAGGACGTGGCAATCAACCCCAGCTTTTATTGGCTGTTTTTGATTTTTCTAGGCAATTTTTTCATTCAGTAGTTTGCCATTGCTTTCTGAACGGTACGGCGCTTATACCATTGTTAAAAATCCACACAAAGCGATCTGCTACCAAACCGCCTGCAGCAGGTTTCGAACCTGGTATATCTGGATTATGAAACTGCGTTCATATCCATTAGGCCACAGACGCCGACATCAGAAAGGATAGTGAGTGATTATATACTTAACTAAAAGTGTGTCTTAACTAATGCATTATGTGGTGTAGTAATCAAAATCCTAAGATATAATTAATTAAATATATTTAAGTGTAAAGTGCAATCTTTACTATCTTGCAATATAATACATTTACATACTTATTATGTTCGCAAATATTTTGTAAACAAAGTATTTCCTTTTTAAGTGCTTAAGGAGAAGTCATTTTTGAGTTACTTCCCTTGAAAGGAGTTCCGTCATCTTCGATCGGACTCCGCGGACGAGTCTAGGCCTACTGCGAGTTATTCTTTGGCTGGGTAGGAATAGATTGTTCTTGCTTCAGTATATCTATGGCCTGAATTTATACGTAGTGTTTGTATGAGTAGGACGAGTCTGTCTTATATATGGATATCTTTACATTTCTAAGTCGAACTATGTTGGTTGTCGCTAGAAAAGGTCAAAGGCTATGCAGCGGAAGTATCGCTAGCAAGGGGTGTGATTCATGGCTGTCATCCTGTCGGGATGTCGAATTTTGTTGTAGCCGGCTTATCGCCGAAAAAGTGATCTATAAGTAAATGGGGAAAAGTGATAGTCATTTAGACATGTTGTATGTACTTTACCCCAGTGTTTATTCTCTTTTGCCAAGGAATGGCAAAGTTATATTTCGCATAGAAAGGTAAAACCACAATTTATTATGAACTTGGGCTTCGCCATCGTTGTCGATAAGCAGATGCACAGTGGTACTTTTGAAAAGAATGTTTATTCAAAGGAAGATGACATTCCTATGTATCAGCACTAGATTATATGATATTATTCAATTACCTCTATGATAGAAGCTATGAAGAAATGAGGACATTTAACGAATGACCAATTTTGGTCTGTATCCAATAGTGAGTGAAGCTCACGAGAGAAGCACAGCCATGTTGAAATCCATATACTTTGTATTTATCGAGTGAGAAAAAGGGATGCCTGTACTATCGCTCGATGAACCAAGAGATCACTGCTACATGTGAGAACCCATGTCTGGGATTCCTATATCTTTATGAAAAATATATATTGAACTTTACGTGAAGGGATATTCGCTAGACGAGGTTAGGTCTAGGAGCCTTCCTATATATTGGTTATGGTCTGACGTGCCCAGTCAGTAAAGCCAGATGATTTACATGATGGAACTCTGAATGCTTATTTACGAATGCTCCATTATGATATTTGCCAAGCATGAATGCTAACTTAAGATGATATTCCTGTGACCAACATTATGCTGTCTATGTCGACATTTGTTCCTGTAACCATACACGTACTGTCCAAGTGTGCGTCTCATTAAATGTTATAAAAAGACCACCGTAGTTCCAGTACTTCTTGAATTCGAACAGTGTGAGTATGAGTGATGTACTACCAACCTGTCAACTCTATCGAATCATTCTACCATTCGCGTTCTGACATTCATATACACACTCATTGTCTACACTCACATTCTTGTCGGAGCCTCATCACGTTCCAGGACAAGATGACCTGTATGACCAAAACTGTGCTGGGTTTAATGAGTTGACAATCGTTACACTTTACTACACCAGTCCCAACATCTACATTTATCAACTGGTGGACATTCACGGCATTTAACAAATAAAACGTGATTTAACATAAGTATTTAGTGTAATGTGTTCAGATCGTGATAGAAATTAAATCTACTTAACTAATTAAAGTATTGTATTAGACTTAAGAAGGTAAAGAAAAGAAATAAAGAAGTAAGAACACATGAGAAGTAAGTAGTAAAGAAGAAAATTAATAGATTAAATGAAGAAATATGTGTGCAGAAACTTTCATGTAAAATAATAATAGAGCTTAAACTAAATTAAATTACGTTAAAATGAGCAATGAAAATACCTATAATATTACTAGTTACATAACTATAGTAATTATATTAATTATTTGTGTGATAATGTGTGTTTTCAAAATTGTTTTGTTTCACTTTATTTCATCACATTAAAGTTTCTGAATCCATAGTGTCAACACTGATGAAGAATCTGTTAATAGTTCCTGTCCGTATGCAGTGTACCGTTTAATACGTTCGATGACAAAGTGCATTCAGCTAAAGATTATCATGAGTTCAAACGATACTGCGCAATTGTAAATATCCCAACGTTCAATCCTAAGTTCGAGCGCATTTTGATTGTAGACTGTATCACGGCGAGTGATAAAATTTTTGACACTAACCAAAGTCCAAAATCCTACAACTGAAACATGAACAAAATCGTCAAATTCTTCAAAATACCTTGTATTTGAGAGAGAATTCAGTGCATTGTACGTATTACGAATGTTTTGTTTTCATGCACCCGGTTCATGATGTGGCCGGGTAGGGTAGTTGGGGGTTGCTGTTTCTTTGCAGAGAGTGTTAGGTTTAGATACTAGCTGGTCTGCTAGAGTTGGTAATTGCTCTCTTACAGTCTTACAGGAGTTAACCAGGTTCGGGGATAATCCTCTATGATGTTTTATGTTAGAGCAGATGGGTTTTATTTATGTTGCACCTGTAGCGATTAGCTTTTATATGATACATTAATTAATTTGTATGATGGCCAACTGCAAGTATATGATTCTTCAACAGCATTGGGTTCTACAGCAATAACTTTTAATAGTCTTTACTTGCAAAACTGAACGTGGTCAAATACAACAATGTCTATGAAACAGGCATATGTACAGCAGTTAACAATTTGTGTAAAACATCTGGTACTGTTTCATTAATGCAAAGTTCCTTTTGCACCTTTTCTAAATCTTCATTTATTCATGAGACTGTCTCCTTGTTTCTACTGTATTCTTATGTTGAGTATTTAGATTCTGTCCTCGCAAATATACGGCCGGCTCTTCAGTATAGTTCTTTATGCAAAAGCTTTCTTTTGTTTTGATGTGGGAATCGATAGGTTTACTTTTCTCTAATTTATAGAGCATTTCCTCTCCACAAGGTTTTAGGTTTTCATTTTTCTCATTTTAATCTTCGAACCGAAGTCTGCCGTAGACTTAGCCGTGTGATCTATTAACCAAGTGAAATCGTCTTAGGGTCAATACTTACAATATTCTGAAAACACAATATCACACAACATCCTAGAATGCACAATGGATGAAAAAGTCTAAAGTTGATCTCTTCAACTAATAATTTCACAGCGCTAGACTAAAACACGTCTGCTAGGATTCGCTTTCCTTCTCTGACTGACTAGCGTCCTGTTCTACATTCCTGCCGGCAGAACAGTACTGAGCCTTACGATTGGTTGGGGATATCACATGACCAATGCTTGGCATCTACAAGCGAAGCTAGCCTAATTAAAAATCTGTGTCAAACTTTTTTTAATATCTTCTGTTTCTCATAAGAATTTATTTTATGTTAATCTGTGCCTCTTTCTGTTTTTTGTAGTGGATATAGTCTGTATCTGAAGAAAATTACGGTATACGCGGCTACAATGATCATTGTCAATTATCAGTTGCAGGTACGTATGACAACGAACATGGATTTAGATGGTGAGCGTATAAGTCTTCTAAGTTCATCAACACTTGAGTCGTTAATTATGTTCGTTTGATGAGTAAGGATGGCGTGATAGTGAATCAGCCACTACATTCTCCGTTCCTGGAATGGATTCTATTGTAGATATTAACGTAGTCATACAGTATTGACGTGCCTGACTCGAAATCCAGTACACTCGTGACGTATATTCGGTAGTACAGCCAATTAAACTCGCAACATCGTTTTACGTTTGATGTGGAACTGTCACGTGCTTCGAATGTGAATTCTATTAATCGATTACTTGATCCGGAACGAGACCCACACAGAAGTCGAAGTTGCTTGCATCTGTACGGAGAATGAACATTTTTTAAAATATCTGGCAACCTTAAAATAGGTGGCCTGGAGAAAAGTGACAAAATATGATTAAAAGTTTTGTCGCAGTCTGCAGTCCATGTGACTTTCACAGACGTGTCTTTTCTCAAGACAAATAAACGATATACGAACTTATGCTGCATTGGCTGAGCAAAAGTATATTAGATAATGAAGTTGCCGTCCGTAGTAGACATGGCAAAATTAACGTTAAAACAATTAGACACAGTATCATAGTAGACAAAGTGATATGTATCAATATGTACGGCAGTATGTTCAAAACATGTCATATACGACAGTCTATAACGCAAAGTAAAAACTTTGTTGACCGACTGATTGGTATTACGTTTACCATTAGAGGTACAAACAATCTTGACGCTGTTAACTGTATTAATGAAATCCTTAACACTACTGATAATGTTAATATTCTTATTCTTATGAAGAACAGGCTCTATCTGATCATATTGCCAAGATAATGTAGATTTAAAAGTAGGTAGATTTAAAGAAATAAGTTTGTCAGGAAGAAAACATTCTTCTTCTTGAAATAGGGATAGACTATCATACTGAAAATAGATATGTAAGTTGTCATTGGGATCTGGAAAAGAAAGTAGTAGATGTATAGGAAGATTATGAAATTCCTGAAACCTGTCACTAGCAATATTAAAGAATGATATCTGCATGTGCTGAGTCGTCTCAGAATGTGACATGACGTGTCTGCGCATGTCAGTGGTATAATGAAACACCATAGTCTCATGTGTAGTGCAATGAGCACTGGACATTGTATTCAAAACAAATAGGAAAAAGATAAACAATAACATTTTCTTAAGAAAATGTGTGTGAGTAGAAATTGAGAAGTCTCTAACCATAATAGTGGATGTCAAACAAAGTGACAATAGTATATTTGTGAGCATAGGCCACAAATATAGACAGAAAAATCTGTGTAAGTTAGTAGTTATACCAGATATGTATCTGCGTATTGGTACATCACAAGATGTACGCACAACAGTGTCAACCTGAGTGACAGTTGATGTGCATGTAGTGTTAATGTCACTACTTCTTGGTATATCACTCCTGACAACATCATTATTATCATTAAATAGGATATCTCATCATTCTCATCAGTTTCCAGAATGGAGCAGAGACCAAAATTGGAAAATACTGTGCCACATGCATTCAGTTTTTTGGCACGAAATGTAGCCATCGCAACGACAGCGTTAGAATTGCCATAGAATTGCAAATTCTTCATTTCCCATTCCTTAAATTCTTCCGGGGTGCAATCCTTACTGCCATGGATGCTTCCCACCGTAAGATCAGCTGCTGGATTCTGCAACATGCAGACTTTGACATGACCTGTAAAAAATGGTGTGTTAACATAAATAATGGCAGTGGGGTAGTACTCGACAGTACCCCCAAAGGTAATGCATCTGAAATATTCATTGGTAGAGCAGCTCGGATGGACCAATGACTGCCTGATTCCGATGGTAGTTGATTCTGAATCTCTCAAAACGGATACCACTGTCCCATTGACAATTCCTCTATTGAAGATCAGGGTGCCGGTCCCGTCGTTTGCAGAGAGACCAACTGCTGGTAGAAGATGTCCACAATGCAGCACTGTATATTTGGCCTTTTGAAAAATAGCATTGCATTTTTGGCAACTATTTGCCACATTATAATTAACGGTACAACATGTAGACGAGGATTGTTCCTGATTATTATGGTCTGGAACACAAGGGGGTGTACCGCTAGTAAGTGCCGCCCCTGCGCTGTGCTCAAAACGTGGAGGTCTACTTGAATGAGAACGTTGTCGGTGATGATCACCGGAATTATTTAGTGGTCTACCATTGTAGCTATTATTTCTAGATCTACAATTTTGATTATTATTATTCCATTTATTACCATTGTTATTCGTATTGAAGATAAATTCTTTCTTCCAATTTGAATTTTGTTGACCATTGTTGTTATTTCTGAATTGAGGTGACTGATGCCTGAATTGCTGTCTACCTCGGTTGAAATTATCATTATTGTTATAATTATTTTGTCTATGATAATGGTTGTCATTATATCTCCTATGATTAAAATTTCTATCAAGGCTCTGAGCTCTTGATCTATCATTGCCATGAAATGACATATTAGAAGCAACTGGTAATAGTTCTCTTAACTGCGTGTTTGCGAAACACGATCCTGGATGTGCGACGCAATAATTAACAGCAATTTCTTCCATAGTAGACAAAGTAGAAGGTTTGCGTTCCAGTAAAAATTCACGAAGTGGTTTGCTAACAGAAGATATAACTTTATCTCTTAAAATTACATCCACTAATTTATCGTATGCGTTATGAACTCCAGCTAATTCCATCCATCTTTGGAAAGTCATCTGCACTGAAGCAATAAATGCAGAAAAATCCTTGCTTGAATCTGGAAGCATGGATTTAAACTTTTCCTTATAGCCTTCTTCAGTGAGTTGAAAACGTTTCAACAGCAATGTCCTTGCAGCATCATAATTATTACGCAATGTAGGATCCATAGATCGTATGGCGGTTAATGGTTCATCAGCCAAAAATTCCTCAAGTTTTAAAACCCAACCAGATTTATCAATTTTGTTAGCATGACATATTTGTTCAAAACGTGCCAGATAGGATGCTAGGTCATCTGAATTTGGATTGTAAACTGGTAGTTTGAACATGTAATAGCCTTTGTTATGCTCCGATGAAGGTGCAGTATGTTACCCTTCATTATTGCTAATTGCAGCAACTTGTGGATTTAATTTCTATTCTTCTAGGCGAAGAATTGTTAACTCTTTTTCTTGTTGCCTTATTCTTTCTTCTTGTTTCATTTTATTTTCTTCTGCAATCTGCATCACTATCTCTTGTTTTCTGTTCCTTTCTTCTTTTATATTCCTTAGCTTCTCTATCAAGTTCCTCTTGCTTCGCTTTGTCTTCACGTTCTGCCTCTTCTTGTTTTAATTCAGCTTTCTTTCTCTCCTCCTTAGCCTATCTCTCAATCTCCTCTTGCTTAGCTATAGCTTTCTGTTCTTCTAATTCTCGTTTTCTATCAGCTTCCTTAGCTTCATTTTTTGCTAGTTCCGCCACTGCATATTGTCGGAGTGCTTCACCTTTTAACGCAAATTCCTTCCCAATCTTCACAAAATACTCCAAATTCGACATCTTAAACCAATAAGATACTTACTTAGTCAACTATATATATTAATCACCAATATAAATTAATCAATCAATTATATATGCCTAATGGCCAAAATGGTACTGTGACTAGACCAGTCACCTAATTACCCCTTCATATGCTTACCAAATTTAATGTAAGCTCAAACATTATACTTATTACTCGATATTTTCTAACACCATGCCCTATGCATGATGTATAAACAAGGTTACGTGGACTACTAGTGTACTATGCTGAAATTATATCAGTCATCAAGTATTTTAAATAAATTAATCATAAGTATTAAATTCTTATTATTTTATAGTTATTTTATCATATTATTAAAGTAATTTGAATAAGTAAAAGTACAACACAGTAAAAAAAAAATTTACAAGTACAATTTCACATCACAATTACGAATTACCAACATTAAAATGATACTAGAAAATGAATAAAAGTACAGGAAGTGACGAACTATACAGAATTCAAAAGTAGGTCGAAGCACACAAAAAAATCTACGAAATGTGCATAAGAAATGGACTCTTTACATATGACGTCACAATTTTATGTGTGAAAATAAATGATAGTAAGATTTAGGCTTAACGGACATTTGACAAACAGAAGACGAAAATTAATAAAATGAAACTTAGGACAATAATAATACAACGGGTATATACAACACCTCACACCTAAACAACTACTGTTGAATAAATTCAATTACAAGCAGAGTATGCCACAGCCTTTGGCGGATCTCTTGTACAAAATTGAAAATATTCAACAAGCCTTAAAAGAAACGATCAGGATATCTGCAGTCCGCCGACAGCGACATAACAGGTATCCTGATTCCCAACACCAACCGCCCACTGAGGTGAACAAAATCACATATCGGCATATTAAAAAAAAAAACATTTAACACTTAAAAGATGACATCAAGAACATGCCTGTGAATGGCCAAATAGACTACTGTTGCTTTCTTCTTCTTCCGTCCTTAGCCAACGACCGGCAAAGCAGTCAGTGGCCATTACGCCTAGTGGCGTCTTAAGGGCAACAGCGAATAGATTTTCTTTGCCGTTGTTCCCATCACGCCTAATGGCGTCTTTAGGGCAATGACAAATCAATCCATTTGTCGTTGTTTCCGTAATCAAAGTGACTGGCAAACGGGTGATCAGCCCGTTGGTACTGTTGCTTTACACAGATCAAAAATGGTTACTTAGCTTTTTGTGATCGTGTATATTCTCCGGCCAGTGTTGGCATGCGTCAACGGCAATGAAATGTTGATCAGAACTGTAGTACAATCGTTAAAAGCATTAGGTTTAGATTGGTCAATGGAGTGTTTAATATCTTGATGCCTTTGACTTTGACACCCGTAGGTAACAGCCATGATTCTCGCTTGGTAACTTGATGACGTCAGTTTGACCTTTATTACTCATGCGCAGTGATTCATATTATGCTCAAATCACGTGAGTGCACAACAAATGTAAATAGCTCTTGACACGAATGTAATATTTATCTTGAATCAAATTCTGTAATATTCTTCAGGAAAAATTTCGTCCCCACGATACCGGGCACCAGATTGTTGAGCCAGTTTTTGGGATCATTTGCAGATTCTTATTAAAAATGTTACAGAATGATTATTGTATGTGTGCTTCTTGTTGATCTTAAATAGTACTGTTCTTTATTGAGCCATTGTGCTAATTTATAATGTTCGCGAATGGTGGCTAACATCTGACCAAATCAATTGTATGGAAGCGACAACGATGCGTTCTTTAGAGTCCACAGGAAATACATATTTATTTTACATACAAAATCATTGACTTCAAGACATGAAATAGTTACATCAGATTTTGCGCAGTCCAGTATCGTTTCCTCAATAATAATACTTTGTCGTCAAAACGTCGTACTGTTTACGCGCGATGCCATTGAGTTGGTCATCCGGTAACGATCAGTCGTAGGTTTGGCGAAGATAATGATTCTGACCAAAGTCATAAATTAATATTTATCGTTATTCGAATTCATGGAACTTAACCATCCATAAGAATACTCCATCATTGTATTCATCTAATAAGATAGCTGACCCTGTGGCATATCTTCAAAAGGACTTCAGCGCAATTCACTTTATACTGAGAGGAATAAAAACACGTCCGACTTGGATAAAGTTCGGAGTCTGAAGGGTACAAATACAACTAGGTTATGCGTTAACATAACAACGCAGCGCGTCATTATAATCCAAGACAACTATACAATTTCGCGTTCACCAAAATACCGTGAAGCGCGAAACATATATTTATAGCATTTCAAGCCCTTAATGCGTAACTCTTAAAGTGCTCACAATAACAGTGGCCAATCTCATAAAACATGTTGTAACAATGACCAAGAAGCACTGTCATTGCTAGCACAATAAAGTATAACCCGAAAAGAAAATGCAGTTCTATGGTAATCCGTAACATAGAACAAGACTTTAATTGCTACACGAAGCTTCTTAAAGAGAAAAAAGGTGACAACACAAAGCAAGCTGGATTCGTTTTTTTTTTTTTTAAAGTTTGTTCCAATATCTTCTACTCCCATTTATTAAGTAGTCGTGCATTCTACCTCCGGAGCCAGAAAACTTGTTCAACACCAACAATGCCTACTACTAACCAGTCGTCTGAGGATGAAGACAGCTCCGCCTTGATAACTGTATCCCCAAGGGATGGAAGCAGCAGCAATTAAAGATTTTTAAAATATTTTTTGTAAGTACAGTACATACGGGAGCCGCGTTGGCATAGTGGTTAGGGCACTGGCTTCCTAGCACAGTGGTACATGGTTCGATCCCCAGATGAGGTGAGATTTATTTTTAGGCCGCAAACGGCTCCTGGGTCGACCCAGCCCCAATTGGGTACTACAGCAAACTCTGGGAAGGTTAAGGCGGTCGGCGTGATGCTGACCACATCACCCTAGTGTGCCGATGGTCAAGAAAATATGGGCCTAACACCATATTCCCAATATGCCTCAATGGACGTGTAACGGGATCCTTTAGCTTTTTATTTTACAGTACATACATAATATTGTGTTTGTATTCTTGATAATTATATGTAGTTAATAAACGTTGCTAGCTATTTAGTTTTTGTTTTGTGTCACTTTTTACTTAATTTTTATACATCTTTCTGGTCCTTGGGAACGAATTAACTGTTTTCTCTTAACTCTTATTGGAAATTAATTTTTATTATGCGCTTTTTCGGTTAACGCTCGATTTCTCAAGAACGAATTAACAGCGCTAAACAGTGAATTGCTGTAGCTGCAAGTAAGAGTAATATTTTCCTACCGCTAATCGTTTGTTGTCTTTCAGCGCGCGTGAACATACTATAATTACTTAGAGGTCTCTATTGTCTGCGTAAAAAAGTTTTGAAATATCAAGTCTATGTTGTAGCTTGTTTAATAATAATAATAATAATACATTGTATCACTGATTATTGTACTCATTAAGTTCATAACAAAGGATAACAAGATGATTAACTGAATAGAGTTATATATAGCAAGGGAACCATTCTTAATTAATGTAATTACTATGTAAAAATAAATGTAACCAGTGTCATTCTAATCTAATTAATATTTGTGAACGTCGGTTTGTCCCGTATAGAAAAAGGGGACACAAGTTAATTTGGTAATGAAAGCTAGACGTTAATTGTGAAGTTTCCCTAGGTTCCCATTTTTTTTAAAAAGGACGCCCCCCCCCCCCCCCCCCCCCCCTAACCTTTTTTTCTTTGCGTATCATTTTTACCTAACAAACTCGCTTGGTGCTCGGCGTAAAAAGGCAGCCAGGATGATAGAGACAGAGTAGGAAATGATTGGAACTGGTGTGCTGGAAGTGACAGGTATAGTAGAGAACATGACTGGAGTAGATGTCCTGTGGGTGAAAGGTGTGATGGAGGAGACACGATTGTAGTAGATGTGCTGGAGATCTGGAGATGAGAGGTATATTGGTGTAGCAAGAGGAAAGATATAATGATGGACAAATAGATGTATCAGATGATACCAGGATAGTACCAGATAAGAGACTGGTCTTACAAGAAATACCCTATTCTCTGAAAAGAGTAATAGTGTATCGACATCAAAGGTATAGTCAAGCTGTATAGGTTCCTAGATGAGATGGTAATGTACTATCTTAGATTCCTATGATGCCCCTCTCCAGACTAACCTTAGACTATGACTCTGCTAGGGGTAATTAACTAACCAACAAGAATTATGAACCAAACTTAAATAATTCGATAAAGACTGTTGGTACAATTTAGAATTTATTTATGTACAAGATCTTTTCTTCTTTGATCTTTGTTAATTGTTCAAATAAAATTCAATTGAATACAAAATAAAATTATTGCTCACTTTCATATATATATATATATATATATATACACATCTATCTTTACTTTTGTGCTTTTTTTAATGTTACTTTATGATTCATATGACTGTCAAATGTCTTCTATATACACCACAAGGTTTCATCATTACATAGTCTATTCGTAGGTTCGTTAATTTGGTGTTGACAAACACAGACTAACTCAGTCACACCAGACTTGTATTTACCAAACTCTTTCTCTCAGCGCATGCACAAGTCACCACAATGCTGACATAAAGTCAGACCTTAACTCAATACCTGAGTCACACTTTACACAAGTGTTGACAACATCAGTTCAGGGACCCTTAACACCAATCACTATCATCTTTCACACTCATGAAACTGTTCTGTGATATCCCCCTCTCCAGATGGAAAACAAAGTTTTGCACCAAAGACTTGAGTACAAGCCACAGAACCCCTTATGTACCAACACATAATTTGATGCAAACATACGGTCTTACTGAAACAGTTGTCATATTACTGTGACTGGAACATTTACACAATAAACAATGGGTGAGTCACACTCTAACCCATACCACAGTTCTCCAAACTATCTATCACATGGAGCAAATGCTTACAACATAATGTCATACCATTCCACTAATGGTAACAAATTATATAGTTGAATGCAATTTCATAACACCCGTGAAAAAAGATTCTTGCAATAGCTAACAGCTATTTACTCCAACGGACAATACATTACAGAAGGAAAATTATTAGCAATTTCTTATGACACCTGCTATCGAAATGGACTATATTTCGTGAAAAATTTAGTCTTATACACATCAGTACCTCAGTCAAGTACACTACAAAACAAATTAAGCAACCAACCATGTTGCTTTACCAAAATGTGTGAGATCCAATGAATAATATGAACAAACCATAATTTCAATATGAGATGGGTGCAACTCTTTTCTCCATATGAGGATCTACACCTGCTATCGAAATGGACATATCATTTCTTTGCTCAATCAAAAATCTTGAAGTTTATACACATCCACTGCTTCATCAATTTCTAAGACTATGCTCATGTCAAGCATGAGTTTTCCAGTAACTAGAGTCTCTAAGGAAAACACGATTTGATATTTCAATTCCTCTATCTCACTGTAATCCTTACTACAGAGGACTATCACAACAGTATCACACATTCCATTTACAATAACTGCAATATAGATTGCTATCATCAAGGGCATTAATTTAATCAAAAGGGTGGTCATGCATTCAGCCATGACTTCATAAATATTTGTATCTACAACTAGTGAGGCAGTTTCTCATTCACATACCTAAAGATGCCCAAGACAATGTGAAATGTATGAAGTCAATTAATATAAAAATCTATCTGTACCATGATAAGATTACATTAACCACTACTTTACCTTCAATGCAATATAACGTAACCAAACAACTAAGAACATCAGCAACAAAGTAATGCGCTCCAGCATCTGGTATTCTGTAACGATTATCACAGCATGAGATCACTTCTTACAAAAGAGACTGTAGATCGTTTGAGTACCCTGAAGACCGATGGCCATGTCAAGACACTCTCAGTGGTGACATAAAGTGCTACAAGTAGTGCCAATCCAAGGCTTATTTATCCTACTGGATACTTAAATTCTGGAAATAAAATAATGATCAAGATCAGGAAAGAAAATTTGGCTATTTTCCAGAAAGTACTCCTTCCTTTCATGCCACATTATACTCTACTGTCCATACCTGTTTGAAAAGTTTTCACAATATGAATTGAATATATTTTCATTTATATCTACACTTGATGAAAAGTTTGAAATTGTAAGTATTATAATTAGAATGTACATTATTTCTTTCATCTTTCCCTCCCTGCTCCACATGGAACTTGGGACTATTTATGCGTTTAGTTCTCGTTAAGAAACTAGCAATAAGCAGTCACCAGCCCTTGCAGTGGTGGTTCATGACATCATCAATCTATACGCTGAGGTTGCCAGCCTTATATGACTTGGACATCCACTAGAATTTTCACACACTAATATTCACATGGTAATATATACATTTTAGTTCACATGTTAGTAATGAGAAATGTAGAATGTAAAATGACAACTTACGCCAATCCTGGCTCACAGACTTTTTGCTCAAATAAATAAAGTTAGGGCACTTGATTAGGCCTCTTACACGTGTTCTTGGGGGGGGGGGGTGTCGTTACTTGTATAAGATAATCCCCTATATGACTCCGTGTGTTCTCAGTTTCCTCAGTCTTGGTTTCCTTTTTAAAATGATAGAGATTTCCTGGGCTGTTTTGTAAGTCCGTCAAGATTCTGCAAGAAAATGTCCGGCCTGATAAAATGGAATTCTGAATTCTAACTTCTGGCAAGGTCTTTTTGTAACGTCTTTGGCTAACGATTTCTCACAGTGAATTTTCACAGTGTCTTAAAACTTGCAAAAGGGCGAGGTAATATTCCTGTCCTACCCCGCATCTGTTTGTTATGAAGTTACTCAAGGCTCCAATCATTTCAAACTTCCTTGTTCAGTGGGGTAATTTCAAAATATTCCGACACGGAATAATTTTGCGCGTGATGCAAAGGTCACGTCTCCCATATGTGGCAATAAAACATCCGATTTCATCAACACATGTGTAAACTCATACGACAATGTGTTTCAGATGTAACAACATATTACTTTCAGATACAGTAATGTTTACATGAAAGTCGGACAGGAAACAATTATGTCATTCATGTCTGTCCAAAATGTGTTGCACAGACGAGTAATCTGTTATCTGTTGCTTGAGCACACAACTCTACGCGAAAACTAAACAGACCAATATAGAATCTACCTTCGATAATCTCAGCAAAGCTGAGCCGCGCCTAGCAAAATGTGAATTGTTATCACCAACATGGAGTGTCAAATGTTTTGACAATATCAGCTGATAAGTGATATCTGAAACGCCATCAACCAGGGCAGTTATTATGTCAGACTCTCAAGCCATGCTTCGGAAAGTTCAGAACGGATGGCTTTGGCAGGAATGGAAAACATCAATAGAATCCTCAAGTCTTCAAGAACTGGTGTGGATCTACTGTCCTGGTCATGCAGGGGTACGTAGCAATGAGAGAGCTGACAGATTGGCCCCGAGAGCCCGCCATAGTGGGGACACTGGACATGGATAAGGAGAGATACTAAGGGCTATTAATGATTGCCTGCTGGATAATGACATTGCAATGGATGAATCAACAAGGCTGAGGTTGTTGAAGTTTGGCATCAAACGTGGGGCTAGAAAAAATGGAAGTGAGAGAGGATGCATTCGTCGTATGTACAACCAGCGTGCTACAGGGGTACTATTAGCATTCATACTCTTCGATATTTGCTGAGGGAGACTGAGCACCTATGGGTTTGCACGGACTGCATTGAGGTTGATTCTAATTAAGAATAACAATTATCTGTATATATACACATTTATTGTGGATTTAATAATTTCGAATGTACTGCAGCCGTATGTCTCAGTCATCTTAAATACACTGAAAACAGAGCTACTAAATTAAGATTTCACTAAACCAGTTGGAGGCTTGCACGAGCTAAAATACCTAATAATTCTTCATAAAAGATGTAGGGCACATACAAAGTTAACAATTGCTCAGTTCAATTCAGCATTGTTCTTGATTTCTAAATTATCTTATGAATACACCCTCGAGGTAGAAGCATCATCATCTTTCTGTCTGTATCTCTGCCAAGAGTACTCTTGTGCGAACGTAGATACCTGTGAAGACCAACATTAAATACTCTAGGTTTTAGCCATTGTTCTACCATATCTGCAGAGCAAAGGGTAGGCAACCCGTGACACTCCAATACTACAGTAAACAGGGTTGTGCCTCTAATAATACGGTAAATAGTGAGGTACATTTCAATGGAACAGTGAATAAAGAGGTACACTATAACCAAAACCACCTTGGGAAATACCACCATTCGGGAACAATCTGGATAGAAGGACAGGGGAGAACGTGAAGAAAAAGGGGAGAAAACCCTCGCACTAAAAGCATAATACACTATTTCCAATCCACGTAAGACGAGCAGAAAACTAGTCCAATCTCAGTTTTTTTGTTTGTTTATGTTTTGGTTCTAATAATCGCTATGATTAAAAAAGTATTCAAGCGTGATTATTCTTGTAACAAGATTTAAAACTCAAAAGCATATTTACAGTGTCAAGATAATCTGTCACTGTATTTTAGAGTTAGGGTTTTGTAGATTAAACAAAGTATTATAGTCCGTTCGGAAATTCGTGCCCACAGAAAGTGTCAATTTTCTCCAAAACTGTTTGTTGTATGGACATGAATTTTTGCATGCAGTCTTAGATTTTCCATGCAGTTATTAATATATTTTTTGCCCTTACAAAACTCATGTCATGTTCGAATTTTCTTCTTTACGTTATATAAAAAAACTCTTACTGTTGTCTGGGTTAATTTTTAGTAGTTTTACAGGAAAAGTTACAAGATCCGTTCAAAAATATTTTTTTTTGGTTTGAAATAGTTACTCGCGACTGTGTACAATAGGTGCGCACTCGTGCGGACATGTAGTCAATCATCATCATCAGTTGCCATCTCCACAACGAAGGTTGGCTGTAATGGATCTCCAACGTCTTCTGTCTCTTGTCTTGGTGGTACACTCTGATAGACTCTTTCCCGTCCATCTCTTGATGTTATCTTCCCACTTATAGCGATGTCTTCCCCTTGCACGTTTGCCTTCAACTCTCCCTTCTGTTATGGTCTTCTGCAAGGTGTTATGCCTTTTTATGTGGCCAAAGTATTTTAGCTGCCGAACTTTGACCTCTCTCATTAGTTCTCTTTTCATACCTAGATTTTCTAGGACCTCCTTATTTGTTTTCATCTCTTTCCATGAGATACGCCCCATTCTTCTATATATCCACATTTCAAGAGCCTCAATTCTTTCTTCCAAATGCTTATTCATCGTCCATGTTTCTGCACCATACAGAAATGCAGAATATATATAACACTTTATGATTCTCAGTTTTAATTTATGAGATAACTGTTTGGATGTCAGTATATGTTTCATGTTGTTGAATGTAGCTTTGGCCATTCCTATTCTCTTCTTATGTAGGATAAAGAGAGAGGGATAGTACCTCACGGTGAGAGACAGCCATGTCCTTTTTAGGATAGTCAGGATCCTATTTGGTTCTCCTCCCTTTGTCTAGCTCATGTATGGCTCCTAGAATACCGCTTGTGTACGGCGGTGGCCACATCCCGGGCAACAGTCTTGGCTGACTGGCTAAACTACATGGGTGGAGTAGGAGCAATCTTACTCAAGGGAATGTCCATCCCTAGTACACAAAGACTGAGACGGTGAGTGAGGCGGAGGAATCTGAGAAGATCAACGGCTCGCAAAGCGAAACAGCAAAGTGTGTGGCGCACTAGAGGCATGTCGGACATAGAAAAAGACAATGGCTAGCCACCGTGGAAGAGATTGGGGCCTTACCACGTACTTCCTACAGAAAGTAATGGAATCACAACAACAAGATAAGAACCGATATGTAGAGAACTCTCTGTCCCCTGGGGAAGAATCTACTGTACAAATTAACAGGGAAGAGGCAACTCCTCTAATGAGTAAGGAAGTACATAATGACGAGTGTTCCTTAAATTCTGTTGAAAGGGAGCATTCTGAGAAAGACCACCTAAAAACTAGTAGGAGAAGCCTAAAAATAGGAACATGGAATGTTAGAACTTTAAACGGAGAAGGAAAGCTGGACAATCTTATATTAGAGGCAACCGACATGAAACTCGATATACTGGGAGTTGCAGAGGCAAGACTTTTGGATACAGGCTACATAACAAGAGACCAGTACACGCTTATACACTCAGGAGGAGAAAAACACGAAAGAGGGGTAGGAATGTTGATAAAGAAGGAGTTAGAAAAATACGTATGTGGATACTGGACACACAATGACAGAATGATGTTACTAAAGATGAGAGCAAAGCCATTCGACATATCAATCTTACAAACTTATGCACCAACTAAAGATTACAGCGAGGAAGAAATAGAAGAATACTATGAAGAGCTACAACACACACTTAAACCAGTCAAATCTACAGATGTGTTGATAGTAATGGGTGATATGAATGCAAAAGTAGGAAAAGGAAAATACAAGAAAATAGTAGGACAGTATGGATTAGGGACAAGAAATGATAGAGGAGACAGACTTATCCAGTTCTGTGAAGAAAACCAGCTGGTCATATGTAACACCTTTTTTGAACATCACCCAAGGAAATTATACACATGGAAAAGCCCAGGAGATGTAACACGTAATCAAATCGACTATATCATGATAAAACATAGATTTAAGAACAGTGTCACAAGTGCAAAGACACATCCTGGCGCCGACATAAATTCAGATCACAATCCAGTTGTCATCAAAGTAAATATAAAGCTGAAAAGAGCAGGAAACAGAAGACAGGAGGAACCCCAGATAGAAATATAAGCGCTGAAACAACCAGATATAAAACAGAAATATTTAATCGAAGTCAAAAATAAATACCAACAGTTATTGACAGAAAGCATGGAGCAGTATAGAAGAGAAAACCCAGAAGAAAAAGCAACCGCAAAATGGGAATGCTTAAAAACAAGCATACAATCAGCAAATGCAAATTTACCTAAAAAGGAGTCTAAGAAAAATCAAATTTGGATGACAGATGACATCTTGAATAAAATGGCAGAAAGAAAGAAAGCAAAAAATACTCCAGAATATAAAACAATAGACAATGACATACGTACTATGTGTAGAGAAGCAAAAGAACGGTGGATAGAAACAAAATGTAAGGAAATAGAAGACTTGGAAGCGAAGCACATGACAAGAGATATGCATGAAGAAATAAAGAAATTATCAAATCGGTCGCGGTTTGCACAAGGAGGAAGCTGTATCAAGAAAAAAAATGGTGTAATATTACTTGATGAGAAAGACATATCAAACAGATGGGCAGAATACGTAAAAGAACTATTCGAGGACAACAGAGGTAAAAAACCATCACCAGATTCTAATGAAGGCCCACACATTCTCAGATCACAAGTAGAGAATGCCATTCATATGATACAAAAAGGAAGATCAGCAGGCATGGATAACATAAACATTGAAATGATAGAAGCTCTGGAGAGCTTTGGTATAGATACAATCACAGAAATATGCAATGATATATACAATACAGGATATTTACCACACGACATGAAGACATCAGTTTTTATAACATTGCCCAAAAAACCAAATGCAACAGAATGTTCAGACTTCAGAACAATCAGCCTGATGAGTCATGCAATTAAGATACTGCTCAAAATCATACAGGAAAGAATAAAAAGTAAAGTAGACAGCGAAATCCAAGAAGAACAGTTTGGTTTTAGACGGAACAGTGGAACAAGAGAGGCAATATTTTGCCTAAGAAGATTAGCAGAAAAATATACAGAGGTCCAAAAAAGTATGTATATGTGCTTCATTGACTATAAGAAGGCTTTTGACAGAATCCATCATGAGAAAATAATTGAATGCCTCAAAGACATAGGTATTGATGGAAAAGATATATAAGAATACTCAGTAACCTTTATTGGGAGCAAACTGCCACAGTAAGATCGGGAAGGAATTATTCACCATACATAGACATAAAAAGAGGTGTCAGACAAGGTTGTGTGCTGTCCCCCTGCCTATTTAATTTATACACCGAAAAAATTTTCAAACAGATACAGGAAATACCAGGACTGAACATCAGTGGAAGATCAATAAACAACCTTAGATATGCAGATGATACCGTGTTGTTAGCTGAAAGCGAACAGGAGTTACAAGAACTAGTGAAGCAAGTGAACAGTATAAGTCATGAATATGGACTCGACATTAATATTGAGAAAACTAAAACTATGATAATTAGCAAAACAGACGATAAACCCACATTAAAGATAAGCGTAAATGGGAAAATCCTGGAACAAGTCAAGAGCTACGTATATCTTGGTCATATAATAACAGAAGATGACAGATGTGAAACAGAAATCAAGAAGAGAATAGGAATGGCCAAAGCTACATTCAACAACATGAAACATATACTGACATCCAAACAGTTATCTCATAAATTAAAACTGAGAATCATAAAGTGTTATATATATTCTGCATTTCTGTATGGTGCAGAAACATGGACGATGAATAAGCATTTGGAAGAAAGAATTGAGGCTCTTGAAATGTGGATATATAGAAGAATGGGGCGTATCTCATGGAAAGAGATGAAAACAAATAAGGAGGTCCTAGAAAATCTAGGTATGAAAAGAGAACTAATGAGAGAGGTCAAAGTTCGGCAGCTAAAATACTTTGGCCACATAAAAAGGCATAACACCTTGCAGAAGACCATAACAGAAGGGAGAGTTGAAGGTAAACGTGCAAGGGGAAGACAGCGCTATAAGTGGGAAGATAACATCAAGAGATGGACGGGAAAGAGTCTATCAGAGTGTACCACCAAGACAAGAGACAGAAGACGTTGGAGATCCATTACAGCCAACCTCCGTTGTGGAGATGGCAACTGATGATGATGATGATTCTCTTCTTGATTTCTGTTTCACATCTGCCATCTTCTGTTATTATATGACCAAGATATACGTAGCTCTTGACTTGTTCCAGGATTTTCCCATTTATGTAGTCAATACACTAATTTTTAAAAAAATATATTTTTGAACGGATCTTGTAACTTTTCTGTAAAACTAAGAAAAATTAACCCAGACAACGGTAAGAGTTTTTTATATAACGTAAAGAAGACAATTCGAACATGACATGAGTTTTGTAAGGGCAAAAAATATATTAATAACTGCATGGAAAATCTAAGACTGCATGCAAAAATTCATGTCCATACAACAAACAGTTTTGGAGAAAATTGACACTTTCTGTTGGCTAATAACTGTGGAAGACTGGCTTTAATTGAATCCAGTGTCATAAAAACTTGTTTAGAAAGTGAATTTCCATCCCCTATATAAGGGATGTATAAAATGTGTATATTGACATGTATAAAATGTGTATATTGACATGTATAAAATGTGTATATTGACATGTATAAAATGTGTATATTGACATGTATAAAATGTGTATATTGACATGTATAAAATGTGTATATTGATATGTATAAAATGTGTATATTGACATGTATAAAATGTGTATATTGACATGTATAAAATGTGTATATTGACATGTATAAAATGTGTATATTGACATGTATAAAATGTGTATATTGACATGTATAAAATGTGTATATTGACATGTATAAAATGTGTATATTGACATGTATAAAATGTGTATATTGACATGTATAAAATGTGTATATTGACATGTATAAAATGTGTATATTGACATGTATAAAATGTGTATATTGACATGTATAAAATGTGTATATTGACATGTATAAAATGTGTATATTGACATGTATAAAATGTGTATATTGACATGTATAAAATGTGTATATTGACATGTATAAAGATTATGTAAGTTTGCGTACGATCCTAGCAACTTTATTTTGTAAAACAAATTGCTCTATAAACCACGGCTGTAAGAGTCGATGACTAATTCTTATGGGCTTCTTGAAAAGGGACGAACGGCTGTGGTGGCTTAATCATCCACATGGAGCGAAGGAGAAAGTTTGTAATCGTTGGGCTGTCGAAGGCCTGTCACATAAACATTTTAAGCTTTTATGATGGTATGTAGACATATTCTTTCATTACCCTGGTCTGTGCGTATCATCTTAAATTGTTTTTCTATTACATCAGTTAAACACGTGGACAAGCTATTATACATGTAACTGTAGAAAACTTGCACAAACATAAACTCTGATAGTATTTAAATGCCATCGGTCCTTTTCATGCAATACTTTAGCAAAAACGTTTATAAATGATTATTCATACTATCAGAGCTAGATCTGTTTTTTCAATCTTTTTCTCTCTCTCTCTCTCTCTCTCTCTCTCTCTCTCTCTCTCTCTCTCTCTCTCTCTCTCTCTCTCTCTCTCTCTCTGAGTATGCTCTCGCTTGTTGCACATTGGATACGAAATGCTTTAACTACACAAAAGTTGATGTCTTTACACTGCTTCGTATTCTGGTGGTAACGGATTTATGTTATAATTCAGAGTTCTTTCGCCGACGTCTTTATCCGGAACATGTTTTATGTGATGCTCTTAATCGTATCACACGCGTCACTCGTCAGATGGCACTCACTACTAAACCTTCTGTCCAATCTGACAGACTCAAACTGGTTCTAACTTTCCATCCTCACTGTCTGGCGGTGAAGAGAATTCTGTTTCGACATCTGCCTATTCTCCACTCTGATTCTGATACCAGAGAGTTGTTTCGTGATACACCTTTGGTGGCATATCGTAGGGATAGGAATTTTAGGGATATTCTTGTACACAGTCGCTTGCAACTGTAGCGGGAGGTTATTTAAAATATTTGTTTATGTAAGAGTATGCCAGTGAAGAGTTCTGACCTTACAAGTAATACCCCAGTCTTAGAAATAAGCACTGGTGTATTGTTATCATAAAAATAGTCAGACTGTGAAAACCCTGGCCCAGTTAGTAAGAAGTAGTACCAGGATTTAAGGTGTCTCCTCCCTGTGACTATCTTATGATTACTTATATTCTAGGGGACAAGTAAAATGTACATTCACTGAAACCACAAATGGAAGAAGTGAATAAATCCTCAGGTACAGTTAAAATAGTTTAATAATTACACTAATATTCTATTTCTACTAGTTGGAAAAGAGCATTGAAATATATATATATATATATATATATATATATATATATATATATATATATATATATATATATATATATATATATATATATATATATATATATATATATATATATATATATATATATATATATAAAATTAAGTCACACAATTCCTATTATTGTCTATTTAGACTGCATTCATTTTAAATATATCCCTGTTCTTAGTCCTCTGATAAATGTCATCACTTGACTATTTAATGTGTTTCATATATTGTGGTAGACAGTGTCCTAAGTGACACTTATCTGTTCAACTTGATACTGCTGACACTGAACTGTCCTTTGCTGATATCAGACTTGGTAGGCCCAACAGTAGGGATGCCAATGACCAGTTGAAGTTCACTCTTTGGGGTCTTGCACTTTTGTGGGATTGCCTCCTGTTAACGACACAGGCTTCTGATACTGGACAGTCTGGTTTGAGTTATTTCATGGAACTTGCAACATATCAGCCTTGGCTAGTATCTGGCTAGACTTGTAGCTGACTAGCACAGATGTCAGACCAGTCAGTCATCAGATGTCACTGTTATACAATCATAGTAAGTAAGGACATCATTTCAGTGATATAGCATTAATATTAACATTTCAATTAAGTGTAACTGACTAGCACATAAGTCAGATAGGTCAATCATCAGGTGTCAAAGTTATACAGTCATAGCAAGTAACATCAATTCAATGATACAGAATTAATATTACCATATCAGTAATAAACCTCATCTGGTTTATTCCGCTCCTATACATCCCTTTCTATAACTTGATCCTTCCAAATCATATCAAGTACAAATTCAAATACTGATGCTATTCTTAGCATCTACACAAAATTAATACATAAATAAAGAGAGTGACCAAGCGATCAAGTTGCTTTCTTCGGTAGTACAATTACATAGTTTTGGAATTGAAACCTGGCTGTGGAACACTCCATTTTACCAGCTGTAAATGGGTACAAAGTTGTGCGCTCGAACTAGGGAAGGCAAAGGCAGCGAGGAAGGGGACTAGTCACCTTAACCTCGTAAACTGGGATCTTCCATGATGAAGTTTCTAACACTTCATTTCCCTATGACAATCTCTGCCATGGGACTGCCTTTATCTTCGTAAGCGATAAAGCAATATGATAAATATATCTTCATTAGGCTGTGGGGCTATTTGTGCTTAATTTTTGTACAAGCAACAATCATCCACAATGCCCATGTTTAGATCATATTAAAAATACAATACATTATATCAATGACTATTATACAGGCATATTTTGTGAATTCTATATGAACCTGAAATAACAAATATTATACACGGTAGTTATCATAATTTCGCTTACCCTCAGACTTCAGATACTGGACTTTAAAATGTTTCTGGCGATCCGCTCACAATTCATGGGTAGTGGCGAAACTCTGCCTCCAGCCTGTCTCAAACCTCTTTCGTTGTCTGTGTCTCAGTTTACCGATACGTTATATATACGTATAGCGCGGACGTATCGGAGGGTACCGACGTCACAGCTTAAACCTAGGCCTGAAAAATCCTTCCCGAACCGTGATTTCAGCCGATCTGTGCGTCGACTGAAATTTTGCCTTTCTCATTCTCGGCATATATAATATCCATATTGTTCCATCTTATCTAGTTTTATACAGTTGATAATTCTCTATCTTCCTATCCATGTAAATTCCCAAACTGTTATTTGTGGATTTTAATATTTAGAACAGAAGTGGGTTACACGCTTTTAGCGTAACTGTGGGCAGCCGAAATACGCATTTATCTCCGTAAATGAGAACTTCCTACCGTTCCTTCTTATATGCAGTTATACACAATCCTTCCCTGTACTGAAATAAAAAATCCTTTACATACTGATTCCCTTCTGCTTTTATTTATCCTTGGCGATTTCCTCTGTCTGATACACATTTCGCTGATACGCCGCCATTTTGAAAGCGGTCAATCGATCGTTGACGGGTTTATAAATCTAACTGAACCCGTTTGCAATGACTTGAAACCATTTTGCGACAGCAACATACTAGCCCTTCTTACTTTGGTACTAAACCGTGCCAACGCCGTATATGTAAGAGCTGTCCGTTTGTATTCCAAACTCAGACAGTCACTTTTTCTAAAGGAAAATTTATCATTAGAGAGTCTTTCACGTGCGAATCCAGAAACCTTATTTATGCTATCATCTGCAAGAGGTGTGGCATGACCTATATTGGTGAAACTGGCAGGCTTTTGGCAGACAGGTTTCGTGAGCACTTGAATGACATCTATCATAGCAAACATTTACCGGTGGCCCTTCATTTAAATAGGCCTGACCACTCAGGTAATTCCGATATTCTTGTCACTGCTCTCGTTTCATGTGCCGGGGATGACCGGACTCGCTTTTCGTTGGAGAATCGTCTTTTTTTTCAAATGGGCGTTTTATGTCCTGATACGATTAATATCCAACATCATTTTGCATAAATTCTTGTAGCTTTTCTCTCTTTTTCATTCATCTTTATTCACTGTTTTTTCGATATATCTTTTTATGTTTGTGTTTTCGTTCTTTTCGTATCCTTTTGTATCTTTTAATTGTTGCTATCTTATACGTCACTTCCTTCAAGTTTTCTTTGGAGAGAGTACCACGGTCGTGTTTTCCAAGCATCTAAAAATCTTGCTAAGTAACTTTTACTTGTTCCATAGTTTTGTTCATTCTTTTTTTCGTTTCGTTGATTATTTACTTTCTTGTTTCGATATTTCTTTTAGGTTTTTCGATTTTATTTTATTATTATTGTTCTTTTTTCGCACATCACTGTGGTTGTTTACTTTTTCCATCTGCTTGTATTGCACATTTGGTGTATGTTTCTCATTATCTTATGTTTTTGTAATGCCTATATGTAATTCTCGTCTTTGTCACCTGTTTGTGGCTGACGAAGGGTAAAACCCGAAACGTCCATTGTCTCACGTGAACCGTTATTTGTAGAACTGATTCAATACCGTTTTATTGGTTTATATACTTATATTTTTTGGGTGTTGAGAGCTGAAAAAACACAAAGGCTAGAGATCGAACTAATCACTATGATGAATCACTAACTTCAAGTTGTGACGCCCATCAAGAAGGTAACGGCCACAGATATATTTGACAAACAATAGAAAGTAAAATGAAGGAGGATGATTCTTGTTTGGCCAGAAATGAAATCAGTAGAAAATGTCAAACCAGTGTTATAAGTGTTATTAATGAAGACTTCTACGTGAACTGTATAATTAACTCAAGAGAATAAACTGTGAAACAACTGATGTGTTGACAAAATCGCTGGTCCGAGAAATAATAGAGAGCCGGGCAGAAAGAATTTAAAACATTATCGAAATTTAAAGATTTTAATCACGAGATCAATCATTCTTGGACAACTATATGTCAACGTACCTTAAGTGTCGACCTGGTCACACAGTGAATGGATATTTGCAAAGAATAGGATGGTTACAGAGGTATAACAAAGATCTCTAATACAGAACTGATGACAAGAATTAAACAAGCGCCATTAGAATTAAAGATGTGAAGAAGGAGATGGGGATGGATAGGACACACACTGATAAATCTGTTGATGCCATTACAAGGCAGTCCTTGTTCTGGAATTGCTTGAGAAAGAGAGGTGGAGGAAGACTAAACAACACATGAAACGGAAAACTGGTGACAGACATGAGGAGTATGAAGAAAACATTTAAAGACCGTGAACTGATGGCGTGAGACAGAAAGACTTGGCATACATTTGTTGAGGGCCTACGTTCCTTGGGGAAATGAAAGGTGAAATACAATATGGAAAATAGTTCAATGATACAGTACCTCAGAATATACAGTACATCCATTATTACTGTAAAGAAAAGGTAACACCAAAAGCACCAGAAATCGTCTCTAAGAACCAGTGGTATACACGATTTGGAGTTTGTTAATAGTACGCAAATATTCGCAGAGAAACGATTTGACTTTCTGGCGTTCATTACTGCAGCCAACTCTTATCTCTCCCCCCCCCCCTTCCCACACCTTTTCGTTACGCCTCTGATAACAACTTTCCCCAGACAGTAACAATTTTAATATACTGAGTTTCAGCAATTCAAGCACTAAGAAACTTACAAGATTCCAGTATACCGGATAATCATCATCATTTCTTTCGGTTCCCCGTGGAACATAGGGCTGAAACAGTTGCTCTCCATCGATTTCTATTCTGGGCTGTCTTTTTTAGCTGTGCCCAAGTCATTCCAATTTCCTTAGCCTCCTCTTCCACTGTTCTTCTCCAAGTTCTCCTTGGCCTCCCCAGTCTTCTTTTCCCTTGTGGGTTCCAGTCAAGGGCACCTCTGGCTATGCTTGATTGTTCTCTTCTGAGTGTATTTTGCACCCTAGGCAAGGCTAAATACTTGCAACACCCCCCCCCCTTTTTTTCCACAGCAACAGGTTGCCAAATTCAATTTACAAGAAGAGATGCCTTGTAGAAAAAAGAAGAAAAGCAGAAAAGTTTACCGCATATAGCGGAAAATATATTTCTATCTACTTCATATATACCTTACACTGCCGAGGTTGTTTAGTTTTAATAGATTGTGTACCTTGTGAATGAAAAGGCAGACAAAGAAGCCAAAATGGTAGATATGGTAAAAATCCAATAAACGTGGGGATGAGTAGATCAGGAATTAAAAGCTTAATTAAGAAATAATTACGGATGAATGGAAAGCGTAATGGGATACAAGTCTGAAAGGAAGGCATGCACATAAGCTGTTCAAGACTCCAAAAGATAATGGCATATATCTAGGGAATTGAAAATTGCCAGTAACAAGAAACGTCTCAGACTGCAGCTGGGAACAGGATATGTCAGAATAGAAATACCTTACCGTGCAGATTATCTTCAAGACAATAAAGTATAGCATTTGTTGTTAAAAATGTCAAAGGTATGAACATACTTACTTTACTGAACCACTGTCAATCTCCGAAATCACGGTTTTCCTAACAAAACCAATGCGAAAGAGATTTCTTATTGTTAAGATCCTAAATGTGTGTAGGCAATACAATGTCACGTATTCATTGCCGTGTCGACTAAAAGCATGAATTCACAACATGTAACCCACTTTCTATCTAGCCTGTTGTCTAACCACTATGTTAAAGCTCGTCTAGCATAGAAATCAATACACCGCATACACATCTGCACTACTCCGTCAGTGAACAGTCACGTGACCGGATGCCTGTAAGAGCTTTTGTTTGTCACACCTGAGACAAGGAATGTCACAGTAGATAATAGTTTCTGGCTTAGAGATTCCTGATAATTATGTGCATTTTTAAAAATGTCGAGACCTGGGAAACATTAACGGGAACCGGGAAAACTTGAAATTAATGTTTATTACTGAAATTTGTTATAATTAGTAGGGCGGCACCGAATAGTGGTTTTTACTATTCGGCAGAATGCGAATACAGGCCTTTAACTATTCGGCCGAATACGAATACGAATAGTGAGTGAATGTTGGGCACAAAAAGTTGTGTTCAATAGGTCTACTGACATTTTTATAAATTATAAACTGTTACAAAAAATGCAGCAAACAGCCATTAATCACTTTTTTAATTGCTGCATGAAACATGCTTTGGCGTTAAAAAAAACGAGTCTCTCAACATTCTCTGCCAAAAGACAACATCTGTTTTCTGAAAACATGTTGCCGGTTGTGCTGAATTGACGTTCACTAGGGACGTTTGTTGGAGGCGCGGCGAGATATAGTTGAGATGAGTATTAGCCCTAAGAGAGCTGTACAACTTACTTATTCGTTCCTCTTCTACCGTGAGGTGTAGAGGTTTGTAAGAGAGAGCACCATACTATTCTATCGTCTAACTTCCTCCTGGCTTGGTTCCATTTTAGTCCTCGGCCCTTCAAAGATTGTCTAATGTTGTCCTCCCTCTGGGTCGTCCTGAGGGTCTGGATCCCTGGTTCTTAGTTTCCCATGCTTGTCGTGGTAGCCAATCTTCTCCCATTCTGCAGACATAGCCAAACCATCTCAGTTGGGACTGTTCTACTTGGGTCTGCAGAGGTTGGGTTTTAGGCCTTGACGTATCGTCTGGTTGCGGACCATGTTTCTTCTTGTTACTTCAACCACCTTCCTCAGATACCTCATTTCTGAGGTTTGGATCTGGCTTTTGTGGGTTGTAGTCAATGCCCATGCCTCGCATCCATACATCAAGACTGGGACAAAGGTGAAGAGGTATACAGCCATCTTCGTCTTCTTACCAACTTCTCTTTTGCTGAGGAATCATCAATTTATGGCTTTAAAAAGTCTCGCAGCTGCTGCTCTTCGGGTAGCCAACTCTTCTTTGATGCCCCCCTTCCGGTCTATAATAGCTTCGATGTATTTAAAGTGGTCGACCTGCTCCAAGACCTGTTCTCCCAGCTTAATCTGATGTCTCCTTTCCCCTCGTGATATCACCTTGGTTTTGGTTTTCGAGCTGCTTATGATCAACCCTCTCTTCTCCAGCTCTTCCTTTCAGACTTGCAGGTTGGATTGAAGATGTGCCTCTGATTTAGCAATCAGAGCAACATCATCAGCAAATGCCAGCTCTGAAATACAGACCTATCTCATCTTCCAGTACCCCACTGAATACTTTCCTGTCCTCTCCTTACAAGTCTTGATGACATCGTACATGAGGATTATAAAAAGATAAGGTGACAGGATATCACCTTGTCTTACACCAGAAGTGGTCCTGAATTCTTCTGAATTATGGTTTGCCGTCCTCACATAATTTCTGCAAGACTTGTAGAAGCTCTGTATAGCATGACTCAGACATAATGGAATGTTCTTCCTTGCCAAACAGTCTCAGAGTTTGTTCCAGGGGACATTGTCAAATGCCGTTTCCATATCTAAGAAGCAAAGATGGATCTCAGTCCTATACTCAAGAGCCTTTTCACTCAACTGTCTGAGTGTGAAGATTAGGTAATGTGTACTTCAATTTGCTCGGAAGCCACACTGGACCTCATCCATTTGTGGCTCAGCTAGGCGTCTGAGTCTCTGCTCCAGGATTCTAGAGTAGATTTGACCAAGGACACTGAGAAGGGATATGCCTCTATGGTTTCCACATTGTCGGTTTTCTTCCTTTTTAAAAAATCGGCGTTATTATGGTGATCTCCCAATCCTTTGCTATGGTCTTGTTGCACCAAGCTGTCCATAGGACCCTTAGGAGTAATAGCTTGTTGACATTTTTCGCTGTACAGACTGCATTATACAGAACAGTTGAATCAAGTGAATATTTAACTGTGTTTGCAGGAAATGAAGTACTATCGAACTGAGAAGTCTACACATCAACGGTGGAGCTTCTATTGTGATTAATTGTGTAATAGTTAGGCCAAAATTAATTGTTATTAAAGTTGCAGTTTATTGTCATTGGAAACTGTACTATTAAAACTGAGCCTACTCTGCAACACTATCTATCCACAACACATTGCATTATATGATGTATGTATTGATGTTTCATGTATTTATGCTATATGTATATTTATGTTTACATGTTTATATGTGATATTTGTGTATATTTATGTAGTCGGTTGGTGAGGTGACTAGTATAGGATATACCGAGTCATATTGGTCCTATATTAGTGTTCTATAGGGAGCAATTTTCTTGGTTGGAAATTTGCTGCAACATCTGTTGCAATATCTGTTAGCTGTGACGATCTGTACCCATTGTTGTTTTCGTAAAATTTTTTCTGTTCTTCAGTTTTGTTTTGATTTGTTCGTATTTGTAGATCTACCCTGTCCTATAATTTAGTTTTATACACCATTTTTATTTATACACTGTGGCGTTATTTGTTTTGTTTATTCCTTTGCACTTATCATCACAGGTTCTGTGATTAGTTTATTTAGTTTTCTACTTAATTTAGTTGATTTCTGCAAATGTTTTCGTATTGTTTTTCTTGATTGTCTTTTGTTTATGTATGTTATTGGTTGACATATACTATAAAATATACTTGATCATACACTACTAGCTATGTAGTGAACTTATGAGAAATAATCAACTGATGACTAATTGCTGTTACTAAAGGTACACAGTTGTTTATACAAGACCTTATTTAAAGGCTTGTTTCCAACAGATATTGGGATTGTGAGCTAATTAATCAAGTTCATTTAGAATTTAATAGATTACATTATTGCTTCAAGTGATTGCTATCATTATTAGACATCATGTCTACATTGGAATACTTTATTGCACAAGGGAAATCCCTTGATAAGTCTGGTAAGGAATTAGAGGAATTTGAAACTGCTCAATTTGCCATGGTATTAAAGTCAGAAGAAAAGAAGCAAAAAGAGGAAAATAAATGGAAAGCAGAAGTTGAACAAAAGAAGATAGAAGCTGAGGCTGAGGAGAGAAAAGCTGCTGCTGAAGAGTGAAAAGCTGCTGCTGAGGAGAGAAAGCTTCAAATAGAAGAAAAAAAATTAGAAGCTGAAGAAAAGAGATTAGAAAGAGAGGCTGATCAAAAGAGATTAGACAGAGAAGCTGAGGAGAGAAAAGCAATAAGAGAACATGAACATCAAAAAGAACTTTTAGCATTTGAATTAGAAAAATTGAAGTTGACAAATATGAGTAATGTTAATCAGTCAAATGGTAATAGTGGTAAACCCTTTACTTATAATGTCAAGGTACCAGCATTCAACCCTTCCAGTGACGATATTACATTCTGGCTGGATCGTTGTGAACGTTCTTGTCGAGCTCATAATGTGGATAAATCACAGTATGCTAATCAGTTGTCAGAAAATTTGAAAGGTGATTCTCTAACTAGTTTAAGTTTGGTTGAAGAGGCTGACAAGGATAATTATGATGTTATTAGAGCAGCTTTATTGAAAAAATACCAGTTAACTGACGAAGGTTACCGTATTTTGTTTAAGAAAATGGTACCTGAATCAGGGGTAGAATTCTCAGAATTCATTGCAAGGACACGTCTTACATTTAATCGTTGGATTGAGTTGTCCAAAACAGAAAAGACATATGAAGCCCTTATGGACTTGTTGCTCAGGGACAAAATTATGTCAAGTGTTAATAAACCATTCCTTGAATTCCTACATGAGCGTAAACCCAAGACACTAAAAGAAATGCAAGAATATTGTGACCAATACGTCACTGCACACCCTGACATAACTCTTAGCAACACTAAGATTAAAGAGAGTATGCCAGTTGCATCAGCAACACCATACAACCCTAATTATTCACACAAATTTTCGGGACCACAAAACAAGTTTGGGAAAAAAGGTAACCATAATAGTTATCAAAACCAAGGAAACCAATCATTTCAGGGTTCTTCTGCGAAGAACTGGAGACGAGCTGACAGCCCTCGATACAGAGGTGGTCATAATTATAGAAATTTCCGCAGAGGAAGTCATTATAGGAACTATCCAAGTCATCCATCATGGAGACAACAAGAACATAATTATAGAGATACTCATTATAATGAATATGATAATGGTAACCATGAGAATTATGACTCAAACCCAAATAGGGGTTACAATAGAGCAAATAATAATGATTACAGAGGCAATAATAATCGAGGTAGATCACAATACAAAAAACATAAATCATATTATCATGGAAACTCTGCACAGCAAAAGTCACATGAAGACTATAAACAGACCAAAGATAATAATGATTCTAATAATATGGCGTGTTCCGCTTTTGATTTTGGGAGAGCATCTCAGTGCCCCCAATGCAAAACATTATTTGAACCAACTACGGTGTCCACTTTAAGTTGTGGCCATCCTCTTCCCGCTCTTCCTGCGTCAGTCGCGCATGATGGAAGAGGTTCTCTTGTCTTACATAAAGGTTTAGTAAATGACAATCCAGTCTCAGTTCTTTTTTATTCTGGATGCACCACAATTGGTGTTAGGCAGACGCTTGTAGATCCTTCTCGTGCCACTGGAAAAGTAGTCAAATGTGTAACATTTGGCGGCACCTTAGAGAAATACTCTACTGCTATCATTAGGATAATGAGGGAGAATTCTGAGAACTCTACCCCTGATTGAGGTACCATTTTCTTAAACAAAATACGGTAACCTTCCTCAGTCAACTGGTATTTTTTCAATAAAGCTGATCTAATAACATCATAATTATCCTTGTCAGCCTCTTCAACCAAACTTAAACTAGTTAGAGAATCACCTTTCAAATTTTCTGAAAACTGATTAGCATACTGTGATTTATTCACATTATGAGCTCGACAAGAACGTTCAAAACGATCCAGCCAGAATGTAATATCGTCACTGGAAGGATTGAACGCTGGTACCTTGACCTTATAAGTAAAGGGTTTACCACTGTTACCACTTGACTGATTAACATTACTCATAATTGTCAATTTCAATTTTTCTAATTCAAATGCTAACAGTTTTTCCTCATGTTCTTTTTTTGCCTTACTCTCCTCGGCTTCTCTGTCTAATCTCTTTTGTTCAGCTTCAGCTTCTCTGTCTAATCTCTTTTGTTCAGCTTCAGCTTCTAATCTTTTTTGTTCGGCCTCTCTTTCTAATCTCTTTTGTTCAGCCTCAGCTTCTCTTTGTAATCTTTTTTCTTCAGCTTCTAATTTTTTTTCTTCTATTTGAAGCTTTCTCTCCTCAGCAGCAGCTTTTCTCTCCTCAGCTTGCATCTGCAATCTTAAATTCTCAGCATCTATCTTCTTTTGTTCAACTTCTGCTTTCCATTTATTTTCCTCTTTCTGCTTCTTTTCTTCTGACTTTAATACCATGGCAAATTGAGCAGTTGCAAACTCCTCTAATTCCTTACCAGACTTATCAAGGGATTTCCCTTGTGCAATAAAGTATTCCAATGTAGACATGATGTCTAATAATGATAGCAATCACTTGAAACAATAATGTAATCTATTTCCAAGTAAACAGGAACAAGTTCTAAATGAACTTGATTAATTAGCTCACAATCCCAATATCTGTTGGAAACAAGCCTTTAAATAAGGTCTTGTATAATCAACTGTGTACCTTTAGTAACAGCAATTAGTCATCAGTTGATTATTTCTCATAAGTTCACTACACAGCTAGTAGTGTATGATCAAGTAAATTTTATAGTATATGTCAACCAATAACATACATAAACAAAAGACAATCAAGTAAAACAATACGAAAACATTTGCAGAAATCAACTAAATTAAGTAGAAAACTAAAGAAACCAATCACAGAACCTGTGATGATAACTGCAAAGGAATAAACAAAACAATTAACGCCACAGTGTATAAATATAAATGGTGTATAAAACTAAATTATAGGACAGGGTAGATCTACAAATACGAACAAATCAAAACAAAACTGAAGAACAGAAAAAATATTACAAAAATAACAATGGGTACAGATCGTCACAGCTAACAGATATTGCAACAGATGTTGCAGCAAATTTCCAACCAAGAAAATTGCTCCCTATAGAACACTAATATAGGACCAATATGACTCGGTATATCCTATACTAGTCACCTCACCAACCACCCACGACATAGACCCACAAATAATATGCAAACATGTAAACATTAAACATAAATACATATATGTCATATAAATGCATATAATATAATGACATGTGTTGTAGAAGTGTCTGCAAAGAAGGCTCAGTATTATATCAACATGGTTCAGTTTCGACTGAAGACAAACTGCCACTTTAATAAACAATAGCTTTCTGTTTTAAATTATTACACTGTTCAACAATATGCAAAACACAAGAAGATCCACTGTTGACGTGTAGACTTCTCAGTTCGCTAGTACTTCTCATCAACACAGTTAAATATTCACTTGTAAACAAACTTGCCGTGCTACGCTGTCTGTTCTATGTAAATACCGTCTGTTAACGAGCGCTGACCTATTTACAGCATACGATCAATAGGGCAAGTCATGCTGTAGCGTTGTACTGCTTGTGAGTCGTATCAGGCCACAGAAAACGGTCTGGTCTCAGTAGCTGACTTCTCAATCTCTGCTAGGTCAAACCCAGAAAGCTGGCCCACCAGTTGCAAGGACACGTCTTACATTTAATCGTTGGATTGAATTGTCCAAAACAGAAAAGACATATGAAGCCCTTATGGACTTGTTGCTCAGGGACAAAATTATGTCAAGTGTTAATAAACCATTCCTTGAATTCCTACATGAGCGTAAACCCAAGACACTAAAAGAAATGCAAGAATATTGTGACCAATACGTCACTGCACACCCTGACATAACTCTTAGCAACACTAAGATTAAAGAGAGTATGCCAGTTGCATCAGCAACACCATACAACCCTAATTATTCACACAAATTTCAGGGACCACAAAACAAGTTTGGGAAAAAAGGTAACCATAATAGTTATCAAAACCAAGGAAACCAATCATTTCAGGGTTCTTCTGCGAAGAACTGGAGACGAGCTAACAGCCCTCGATACAGAGGTGGTCATAATTATAGAAATTTCCGCAGAGGAAGTCATTATAGGAACTATCCAAGTCATCCATCATGGAGACAACAAGACCATAATTATAGAGATACTCATTATAATGAATATGATAATGGTAACCATGAGAATTATGACTCAAACCCAAATAGGGGTTACAATAGAGGAAATAATAATGATTACAGAGGCAATAATAATCGAGGTAGATCACAATACAAAAAACATAAATCATATTATCATGGAAACTCTGCACAGCAAGAGTCACATGAAGACTATAAACAGACCAAAGATAATAATGATGCTAATAATATGGCGTGTGTCGCTTTTGATTTTGGGAGAGCATCTCAGTGCCCCCAATGCAAAACATTATTTGAACCAACTACGGTGTCTACTTTAAGTTGTGGCTGCTCCCATGTACTTTACCATTTCTGGTGTTATGCCATCATGCCCTGCTGCTTTGCCCATCTTGATTTTCTTCAGTGCTGCTTTCAGTTCTTCCATCTTTATGTCATCTTCATCACCATTGGTTTCCTTTTCTGTGCCAGTGGTTATCATTTCTGATGTCTGACCTTGCTCACCATCAAGGAGTTCTGAAAAATATTCTTTCCATTACTTCTTTTGAGGCAGTAAGCAATTTGCTTTGCTTGTCATTTATAAATTTAAGTGGGCATTGTTTTTCATTCCTCATATTCTTTAGGGTCTTGTAGAGCAATTTCTGGCTTTCTTGCGCATCGTTTTCTAGCTTTTCTCCAAATTCTTCCCAGGACTTCTGTTTTACGGCAAGCACCTTCTTCTTTGTTTCTCTTCTGAGTATGATTTTCAAGAGCTAGTAATGTTGTGGATTTACCACCAACATCATATGGATCATACTGATAATACTATCAAGGCTCATTATCCAAGAGTATGACCACAACAAAGACTAGCTGACAATAATTGACTATAACACCTTGAGCAGGCAAGTTTCCCCTTTAATCATAATGCACACACAGAAGCCACACACGGCTAGCAATAAATATAATGGATGCAAAAATAGAAATGCCAATTTCGACAACTCAATCTAGCATTATCACAATAAACTCGCAGGTATTTATCCTACCAAATCACCATCGGTATGACTTTCGATCACTAGCTCAGTCTTACACTATGACAAAGCCATGCCTAAATGCAACTGACTTATCAACGATGGTCTAAGGAAAAAACCACTAGAAAAAACTGCACCATCACTTAGAATTATGCAAACTAATCCTGACCACAAGAATAAATGACAAACTCTGCCAATGAACAACCATGGCATCCAAATCCCAGCAGAATGCTGACAGGGGAACATACATACGACCTCCCTGGTCAATGGTCAGTAACACTCTCACTTATCGCGCCAAAATTAGCGTTCACTTCCCCTTCCGGTCAGCTGACCAAACGGGTTTTAAATTCATATCAGGGTTGTCGGTTTCAGCGTGACCACTATAAAATTTCGCAGAGTATATATGCTGTGACAATGATATATTCTCTATATTTCTCTGTTTTTCCTGCTGTGTTTTTAGCTTCTAAGTCTTGTTTCCATGCATTATTCTTCTCTCTTATTTTCTCTTTAATCTCATTTGTCCACCAAGGTTTCCTCTTTCTCGTGTTCCCAAGTCGAACTTCACCACATGCTTCTGCTACAGCTGTCTTTATGATGTCCTTGAATTTCAGCCAGTGTTTCCAGGTCTTCAGGTTGTTGTTTTGTGTTTCTCACTGCTGTAGCAATAAGCCCCTGATATCTGGTCTTCACTTCTGGCTCTCTCAGCTTGTAGGTCTTAATGCTCGTTTCTTCTGTTCCTTTACTTAGCTTCTTGCGTGATGTTAGGTAGTTCCTAGGCTGAGTAGCTCTTTCAGTTGTTCTTTCAATTGTTAACAAGTAGTAGTTGTGACAGATTATGTTATAGATTTCATATTATATATTTTCTTATCTACACTTCTCTTTTACCAAACTTCCAGCCTTCGCACTTTTGTTACTTAAAAGCATCCTATGTTCTGAGATCTGTCTTTCATTTTTCTAATTTTTAGCACGCGCAGTTTATGCCTGTTCGCCATTCCTTTGAAGAAAGTTCACCGCCAGACTTATTAACTCGTTGAGCTGTAAATAAACTGCCAGAGATCGAAATCGTTGTATAAGATCAGACAGGGATAAGAAGCGAGACAATTGTATGTTACCGTTCCCTGATCTGTTCGCCTGTGAGTTAATTATTCACGGGGAAAGATTTGAGATCAAAGGACAGGCTCGCTATATTTCGTTTTATGACCACATCTGCAGATCGCAAACCGTGTGATTTCTCGATAGAGAAAATCTCACACGGGTCTGGTCAATCATGTTACGCAGTATCTAAGAAAGACTGTTCGCTCGGAGATCGGATCTGCATCGGTAACAATTGACGGATTTCTTTCATGTCCTGAAGTGGAGAGAGATTTTTCCCGCAGGTGCCAACATCTGGCAGTATTTCTGGTTTCGGTACTAAAAAAAGGGGGGGGGGGGGAAGGAAGGAAGGGCTTTGATACGCGTATTTTCCCTAGATTTTACCGTAGGTGTTAAAAGTAATTTGTCGAGCCATCTTCTGAAGATTTAATATATAAAGCACAGCATTTTAGACTCAGTATTCAGTACCACGCAGATTTCTCTACACAACTAGCTTCGTTCTAGAACCACTGTATTAAGTAGCTTTCTCAGTTTCGTTGGAGAAATAGTCTTAGTAGTTCTGTGTTGAGGTAATACTATACTAGTCGTTTGAGTGATTTCACTAGTTTAATCGTCAATTTCATTTCACTAGTTTATGTGTTGTGCAGAGTGATTTACTAGACCGGTCCGTCAGTGAATAATCTCTAAGTTACTGTGTTACAGTGGATAGCAGAATACATAATAATTGTTAGCTAAACTCTTTCAGCTATATATACATTTTATTAAGTGCTAATAACCAGTCAGAGAATATTTTAACCAACTAAGTAAATGCACTGATTCATCATGAGTATTGACGAAATATGTATTCATTTCTAATTCATGATAATTGAGTTTTTTTTTTTTAAATGACTAGATTTATTTCACGGGAGTTTTAAAAGCTGAGACATGCTCTAAGCTTATAGTTTCTAATTTAAGTTAAATAACCGAAGTTGATAAATATGTTATATTTTACGCGGGTAGGATAGGATTGTGAATATGCTATATTATGTTAAGTATTTGCATTTTCTCTCTATTCAGTATCTGGGTCAAACCCTAAAAAACTTACCAGCGGCTTCCATTTACTATGAACTGAGGAATAACTTTACAATAAAGAACATTTTGTACCTTAATTACTTGGGTCTTCAATGTAAACCTGTCTGGCGGGTTGTGTGCATCCAGAAAGAGGCAGAGTACCATCCTAAAGGACATTAAGACTAAATGCTGTAACTGGCCTATCGAGCCAGATTATATTTCTTTTCAAAAATTCTCACGTATTCATTCAGCTCATGTGGCGTAAAGTTACATTAACATTTCCAACGTTTGACCAATTGTGATGGGACAGTAAATTGTTTATACTGAGTGAAATCATCGACCTGCCATTTCCTAAAGTACTGGAAACCTCAAGATTCTGACATTGTGAGCCCTGTGCCATCTCGTACCTGAACTGATTTTTTTCTAGTGACATAAACAGTAATCCTAATAATAATACCCAAGGGAACGCTCCCCGGAACAGTGGATTTGATTCTGTCTTTTTGAGGAGCTGGAGTTCTCTCGGCCAAAAATAATACGGGAGTTGCTGTATGTGTGTATGTCCCAAAGAGTGTTCCAGAAAATAGAAACATCAAGTCTGTAGGTAAGAACGATTGTCAGTGGCCACTGATGTATGAATAGAATTAGAGCAGGAGTGAGTGACTCTTTTATCGTATAACGCATTCATCCACTTTGTATTTCTTGATGCAAGTTTTGCTAATGATGTTTCCTCTTAGAATAGATTAATGTACCAACTCAGTTATTAACTGTAGAGGGAAATTGCAGACCATAGTGTAAAACCTTTCATTCTTTTGGGGGTTAATAATTTTTCTCTTAACGGGATCTTGTATCACCAGAGGGAGGGAGGATTAAACCTATGAGTCCAACTCTTTAATTAATTCATTAACCTATGTGATTTGTATTTGACTTGATATTCAAAATATTGTTGTGTGTAGTTTCTTATGATAAATAAAATTTACATAAACTTTATTAAGAGTGTTGGTCAGCTTGTTCCAAAAGAGATCCCTATTCCACAGATATAGTTTGTTCACGTCCGTGCGTCTAATTTGTCGTCACGTATCTGTGTGTGTAGATGTGAGTGGTTGAATATATTAATATATATGTTTATAGGGAAACCTGTCTGATCTGAAAATCTCAGTCGTGATCGATAGACTGGTTAGATTATCTCTCAAATTCAGTGACAGTTTTTTTACCTTCCACCATTTCATCTGTGAAATCCTATTTCTTTACTTTATCTCTCACTGAGCTATCACCTGATCTAGTTCTATTCAGGCAGGGCCAAAAGTGATCTTAATTACCCTATCGAAAATATACGACAGTAGTCACTTCCAATCTCTGGCCCCCTTCACACTCTAGCATCCCGGACATACTTGAATGAGCTCTTCCTAACTATGGCGTAGTCGATCACCAACTTCTCATTCTTTGTTGGTTCACACCTAGTGTATACATGTATGCGCTTATGGGGAAACTTTGTGTTTGTAATGATCAAATTCTGCTCTGTACAGAATCTAAGGAGTCTCTTTCCATTGTCAATAAGAGTGTCTTCTCCATATCTTCCGATAACTCCACCCCATCTAGCATGGTCATTTCCAACTCTGGCATTGAAATCTCCGAGCATGATAATTTTATTAGGCAGTCGTCACTGAAGCAGCTCGAAGAATTCCTCCTTGACCTCTGCTCGTTCATCTTCATCTGGCCCATTCACAATGACACGGCTGACTATGGTTTCTCCTTCTTTTAGTTTCAGGACCATAATGCGTTCTGAGACAAAGTTCCATACCTTGAAATTATCCCTTTGTTTTTTTTTTGCCACAATACAACCCACGCCCCCTTTAGCTGTTTCAGATGTGGGGACACCACTGTAGAGCAGCGTGTCGCCATCGAGATCAATAACTCCTTGTCCTTTTTTCTTTGTTTCTGTTAAAGCCAGGATTTCTAATTTGGCTTTCCTCATCTCTTCCACCAGGTCCTCTTCCTTCCTATCCATACTTCTTGTGTTTCATGTTCCGTAAGTCGTAGTCCGTAGTCCGTTCCAGTTCGTCGACTTTAGAATCAGTCCGGTTTTCTATCTTATGTTTCGCGTAATCAGGTTTTACGGCAAACAGGTGATTGGCCTGTTGTGCCTTTGCATGGTGGAGAGGCTGGCTCCTTACGGCCTCCATGCAGGCTGCCCTCCTCTATTTTCAGCCGAACTTGGGACCGGCCTAGGCGGAGTTACAGAGCTGTACAAGTTAAGAATAATAATGTCAGTACAAAATGTCCTGCTTGGCATTCTGTATCTCAGCTCCAACAAACCAACCAGATACATGAAACCGACATTTTGCTCGATAGAATATGGTTAAATATCTAGTGCCATCATTTTGCCGATGGCTTGATGTACATTCGTTGCCTCTGCGCTGTGCATTGTCCATGACTTTGTTCCCTCTGCCTAGTCAGCTGATGCAACCCGCTACACGCTAAAGTATGCATCGCAAGGCGTGTTGTGGTGAGTTAGTAGCGGGACCAATTGAAACTTAAAGTCAGCCTACTCTCTTGGTCTAAAATTATCACGTCGCGGGTTGACTTAAATTTACTATTCGTATTTGATGGCAGCATACTACTAGGCCGAATACGATTAGTTCATTTAATGCACAATTCCGCACCGAATCGAATAAGAATATCGAATATTCGGTGCAGCGCTAATAATTAGACAAATTTACGAAACACACATTTTTTTATTGCTTATTGACGCTTGGATTTTATTTGGCGATTGGATGAGTTATGGTGTCATCAACATATTGTTGCTCCATTACTGCTTTATTCCATCTCCACTTAAGCATGTTTTGAGAAAAACGCATCCAAAGGAACATGAAGGAGTTATAATATTACAATGAAATTGTGCACGATGATCGAAACTTAAATTTATTTGAAATAAAAAATTAGAATATGGAAAACAATCTTCACAAAAGAATTATAAGCAACTTCCGGTTTGAGATAGAAAAATTTGCCAACAGAATTATTCACTTTCTAGTTGGTGTCTGTCATGTGGTGGCAATTGGGGCAACTACGACAGTAGTTTTTGCCAGGAATAGCCTATGAGATATTAGGTAGAAGGTCTCCAGAAATTGGCTCGTTAAGAAAGAATAGAGACCTATTCGAGATAAGGACAAGAAGACGGGAATGCGAATGCTTTCCACTGGACAGTATTTTCTAGTGAATTATGGAAAGAGTTCTGTTTCCCCACGACCTTAGCTTCTGCCCTTAGATCCCGTAACAGAGAAAGCCCCCAACCTCATCTGAGTGTAGAAATTTACCTATATGTAAATATTTAACACCGACAGCACGAGTGATACATTAACAAATTAGATAATGATCAAACGATTATTGGGTTTATTAATTAAATATCTACACATATAGGGTTAGTAGTTGTTAGAACGTGATGATGGTAAAGATGATTCACACAAAAACACACAGATGAGATATTAATATTGTAGTTAATTAAATAGAAGAATGAGCTTGTGAAAGCGAAATGATGATGATGTGATATGATACGTGTTACCAAAATGGTGAGTAATCTACACAGTCCATGTGTGTCTAAATGCTTAACCCGGGTAGGATGGTTCACATGTATGCACAGAATGGCCCAGGTAGGTATAAGTTATGTCGAGCTGGGTATCTCTAAGTCGAGGACGTTCTGCTGAAAACTGTTGTCGTACTGAGAACGTTGGCGATATATAGTCCTTCACTGTTTGATAATATTTCTGTAGCATTGATCAATAGGTAACAGTTGTCGTTTGAAAAATGTCGGTCGTCTAATCTCCGAAGGGTACGGGCTAGACTGGATATCTTCACGAAATGTTCTTGATATGTAGACTCATTATCTTGAGTATGTAATTGTGATTCATAAAATATACTTTGGAGTCTGCTTCATAGAATGCGCTTAAGAGTGTGTTGCACGTGGTATAAATATGAGATTCAACTTTTGAGCTCTTTAGTTTGACTTCATATAGTACGCTTCTGATGGAGCTGAACTTGATATGAGTAATCAACTGTGAACTTTGATTTGTTTTTTCTGGGTTGCTATAGGTCATGCTTTCAATTTCCTTAGGGCTACTTCATTTGGCATTCGAATGCTCCAGTGGATCTTTTTGTAAGATCTTAATGATACTGTAGTTCATTCTGTGGCTGAATCACACAGCTTGTATTTAACTGTATGCGGATGAGTATATCTTAGAGAAACAATGCCATAGCTAGAGTCATTATAGAATTCATATTTTGTGGTAAACAAGCATTTGACCAATGAGTCATCTGTTTGAGTTCATGATGATCTCTAACAACCTTCTCATATTGTTTCCAGATCTCCCATTTTCTACTTCATGACACAAAGCAAAGTAAGATTTCCTTGTCAATGACAACTAGGGAGTCAGGTTGAAGGCCACAGCTTGTGTTTGCGAAGAAAGACGGGAACACCACATTTCGGGAGTGTGAACACATTTTCTAAGTCAAAACAAAGCACTGGCTTGCTTGTTGTTATTTCTGTCATTTTCTCTTTCATCTTCAGCTTTTTTCAACATTGTTCCGGTGTATTTCTAATTCTTCTTTAGCTTCAGACATTCTTCTACCTTTGCAAGTTCACATCTATCTTTCTTTCAGGATAAAAAACTAATGTTGAATTCTGTATTCAATATTTCATCAAATTTAATGTTTTATGACATGCTGGATGTCTCTTTCCACACAGTGGGTAACATAAAACCCTTAACATCTTGCTGGACTTAAGGTTTGTCAAGATACGCTTTTAGAGGTAAGCTCTACAGTAATGTGATGGAAAGGAGTTGATTTGTTTTTTCCCTTCTTGGAGGGTGACCTCATCAATTTTGTTTGTATTTTTTCCTCTCACAAATGGCTTTGTTATGCCTGTATCAAGACATCTTAACTTCGTATAGAAGTAGTTGAGTCTCATCTGTGAGGTACAAGGGTGTTCACACAAAATATTTCGCTCACTCTGACCATTATGGCTGTGCAACCTCCCCTCATGCCTCTTCTCCTTTTATGGAGTATGCAACCATCAATACAGTTGCTCCCCTTGCATGAAACCTGCACAAGATCAGCTTTAAAACAGCGGCAGCAGCGAACTTGTTTGTTTCTTTGCGTCTCCATAGTGATTAACAACATCACGTGGTGACTATGACTAGTTTGATTGGCAGATCAGGAGGTGGAATAAAGCAGTATTAATATGATTGGACTTAAAATAATTAAAATCCAACAAACGTTACAATCAAAATTATTTTCCTAGAAAATATGTTCTCATATCAGGGATAACTGTAAGATATTTTGTAGGATGATAGAGTAGCTTAAATGACGTCACTTTGTGACCTCAGGTAAAAAATGGAGATAGAATAAGGCAGTACTAAGGTGACGATATGACGTCATCCAGAGAGGGGGAGTGAGGGGAAAGGGGCGGGGGGGGGGGGGGGGGAGTCTAAAATGTTGTGACGAAGGGTGACAAAAGGGGGGGGGGGTCGTTTGAAAAAAATGTGACGTCACACAAAAATAGGAGTGAGATTAAAAAAAATATTCAGTCTGCTTTTAGACTTGTGTACGCAATAGTTAACAACTGTCTGATGGAGGCCTTGTATTATTATTAAAATCTCAGCTGAAATATGGGATAATACAGTTTTTTTTTTTTTAAATATATCCGGAGGAAGTCAATCAAAGTCCCAATTTTACAATAATCAATTCAAACGAAAAATTAATGTTAAGTCAATATAGTAAATGGCATGAAGTGTGGAAAAGGAAAACAAATTCCAAAATCAAACAAAAGAAATGACCCGTAATGTACCAAAAATGTACCAAATACAAATTAAGAAGTAGCAAATGAAATGAGGTAATGAAATAATAGTAGCGAAGAATGAAAAGAAATGGTAAATAATAGTGACAGCAAATCAAACAAGATGCAAAAAGAAAAAAATGGCAATCAATGAACAAAATTAAACTGAGTAATCTAGTGTATGTATGCGAATACATGTGAGAGTGGGGAAAACAATTAAATAAAATCAATGCGCAAAATAAAACACTCGAATGAAACAACACAGTCCAAAGAGGGTGTAGGAAGGATCACCTACACAGCTTAAGCAAAGTATGCAAATATCGCTACATGAACTTGATCTATGTGCCAAAATATCAAGCGTTAATGATGCGCGATCATAAAAATAAATGAGGTGAGATGCAATAGTGTATCGAAAATACTAACAGAATTAAGTTTAAAATTACTGTCATAAGTGTCCCACATTGTTCCCGGAATATTCAATTGTTACTAATTAATCTACAATTAAATTCTGTAGAAGTTTAATAAAATCACAAAGTTAGCTAGTAAGATTGGAAACTGAACCACACAAGGAGTGTAGAAAATATATGTGTATCGTTTGAAAGTCAAACGTTATGAAATTAATCACGTGTTAAATAAGTTCAGTCTATGTCATTTCAGTTTTCCATAGAAATCGAATTAAATTTACACAATAGTTAGTGTTGAACCAACAAAGTTACCGATTGTTAATTAAAATGAAAAGCACCAAAAAAAAATGTGATGATAAGAATGTTTAAAATATAGTCCAAAAATGGTGCGAATATGGTGACGTCATACTCAATAGTGAGCACGTGGCTGGAAAAACGTAAAGTATAAGGTGGTGTCATTGTTTGCAATCAACCATTTGTCAGTGATGACTGGGTAACATAGAGGTGTCGCAAATTGAAGCGTGCAGAGGCTCGGTCGAGTCTTGTGTGCTTCTAGATAAGATGACCGTAACATCTTCAGAACCACGGATAGACCGAGTAGCGAAATCAAACGTATGGAAGTTGACATAATTTCGTGCAGGCGTGAAATTCGTGAAGTCTGCAATCTGACGTCCAATAATTGCCCAAGGTACTGACGAAATGACAAAATAGGTTGCAAGCAGAAAGCGTAATGACCAGACAATGGTCAACAATGTGATGTCTATTGTAGACTTGAGGCGTGCAGTTTCAATCCATTGGCGATAGGAATAATGCACTTGCACAGTTCCGATTCCCATCGCAAACACGTTCCTGCGAATAAGAAAACGAAAAGTTCTTTTTGGCAAACGTATGATATTTATAAAGCAAGATATTAAATGTATTTTACCGCATGTGGTCTGGTACATCTTGGACTAATGTGTCGTTTGGTAACTTTTTCTTTAAAAAACGAGAAAAGGTAGTATTGAAAGTAACCAAAAGTTAAATGATACGAGTAACAACATAGGGTGACAAGATTTTCCGAATACATTAATAGTATAAGAAGAAAGTCGCGCAAATGGCTATGCGTAGCATAAAATACAATTACAAGAAAAAATGAGAAACAACAGGAGTGTGCGCAATGACGTATAAGGAAGATATAAATATATATAAGTGACAACGACGTCAAAAAGGAAAATCGGAGAAGAAAAGGAACTGTGGATTGACGATCTGAGATGTGACGTTGAGACAAAGGAAACTCGATCAATAAAGGCATAGATCTAGCAGGATGAACTAATGTCCCTGTGTCCCTGGGTAATGAAAAAATACTTTGAGAAAATATAATAAAAGACACAAAAACCAGACCATGCGTGAATCTGACGAGTGACTCCGAATGTCAAAAGGAGACGAAGTGAGGGTGACAGAAAAAAGATGAGACCAGAGAAAAGACTGAGCTAACCGTCTCCCAGTAAGAAAAGTAAATAATCCTACAAGAAATACAAAATGAACGGATAAAGAAGTCCGAACATGTAGTAAAAGAATTTCACAAGTCTGTGCAGATAACGAAATTGAAAACCTACGTTGACTGAATGTGAGATTCTGTTGTGGGCGACAAAATCAGCGTGTGTGTTAGACACAACAGAGGGATCTTCCTCTTTAATTAGAAACTCAAAGAAGACTTATAATGTTGAGTGACGACGAATTGAATAAAGTCATACTATGGGCTCAAAGAAGCAGCAAAATTTGTATAATGAATAATGTTATCATTAGAACTGCAAGATTCTACGCGACTGTAGCAGAACGTAACACGTTAGCAGAAAGTACATGGGAATTTTACCTTTTCGCAGAGTCGTATAATGTGGTGGCAGGAAGGCGATGTTGCCGTTCCCAAACTTGCAATTTGTTGAGCATTACACTATTTAAACCTATGTATCCGTCCGATTATAAGATCAGCTATTGGTGCTGGAAGCATACAGACGTGCATGTTACCTGCAAAAAAGGGTGTGGCAATGTGAACGATGGCAGTCGGAAAAGTATCGACTTCACCACCGAATGTAATATATTTTACCATTTTACCTGTTGCAGATGACGGGTGAACCAATGATTGCCTAATTCCTACCGTAGAACAACCAGAATCGAAAAGAACTGACACGGGAATATTGTTCACAAGTTCCTTGTACAAAGCAAGAGAGCAGGATCCAAACATGGGCATGACAAGGACATGGCAGACATGGCAGGAAGAGTCGACAGGGGATGACCGCAACTCAAAGTTGTAATCGCCTTAGGCTGAAATAACATTGTGCACTCTGGACAACGAGATGTCTGCTCAAAATCAAGAGAACATGAGGATGAATTATGAACATCATTACCATCACCCTGATCTAAACTGCCGAAAAGGCATCAGGCTGGCTGTGGAACAACCGCAATGGGCAATGGAAATCGTGACAATAAACGCTGCGGTACAGAAAACACCGAAATTTTTCTAAGTCCACAATACGCTGAGTTTTGTTGGTGTACTAGTGAAAGGGCTGCGACTCAGGGGCAACAGGCGATGTATACTATAAAGGGTGTCAGGAACAGATTTTCAGTGGCTTGCGCGGAGGGGCTAAGGCTCGTCGGCTTCGCGCTAGTGTCTCAGTGTGTGTCCTTAGTGTGTGAAGGGCGACGGAACCAACGGAATAATTTTGTCCTTCCTCTCTGTTACTTTCACAAATTGCCCTTCACGCCTGGCGTTTGTGGAATTTATAAAATTGCTTACCATAAGTGAAATGGTTCATTTTTTCGATACAAGACAACAGGAAGCCTGAGACACATTGGGAGTCCATGACCCCAGGTGGCCCGCCCCCTTAGAGTGTAAAGGAGTAATTGGGCCAGAAACACTATGCCGGATGGGGGAACTTCTTTCTGAATTAATCAGATTGCTTCCTGTTGTATCGCATCTAAAAAAGTTGAGGGGGGGGAAACCAAGTCTATACTCCTTCCCCCAGCGAATCGACACACAAAAAATTAAAAAAAATATATATTAAAAAACCCCCAAAAGGGGGGATGGTTATACATTCAATACCCGGGGGGAAAGAT
>JAMPIV010022587.1:0-119742 GCA_024509875.1 Oreohelix idahoensis
TAATTGGGAAATGATTGAGGTATTGTAGAATGGTAATTATGGGATGGTATAATGAAGGGAAGGGGTGTATGGTGGTTGTTTAATTGGGGGTATAGTGTTTTGAGGGAATATGAATTGGTGTAAATAGGTGATGTGATATGTGTTGATGGGATGTTAGGGTATGGAATAGAATGTTGTGGGTAGAGTGTGTTATGAGTAATTGGGGATTAGTTGGTTGGTAATAATTTTGAATGGTGGGATAGATAGGTATAGAAAGGGTATAGTTTAGATTGTGTATGGGTTATAGGGGGATGTTAGGAAATTATAATGTTGTGGGTGGTGTAATTGAAAGTTGTCAAAGTGACATGTGAATTATATGGGAGTTTTGTGGGGGTGGGGGTGGTTATTGTGGTTTTGTATACGCCCTTTATGAAATAAGAGGTCGGGGTGGAGGTAGAAGTATGGGTATTTGTGTTTCGTAAAGCGACGAGAAGAACTAATGTATAGAGTCTTTGCGTATGGACGAAGTTCGATGCCGAACCTATGCCTTTACTGGAAGAGCTACTTACTCGACTCTCCAAATCTCATTTTTTCACTAAACTTGATTTGTCTAAGGGATATTGGCAAGTTCCTTTATCTGAACGCGCCAAACCTCTCACGGCTTTTTCAACACCTAGAGGTTTGTTCCAATGGAATTTTATGCCTTTCGGTCTTATGAACGCACCAGCTACGTTCGTACGCATGATGCGCCGAATCCTATCTTATCGGTCAGATGTCATTGCATATCTAGACGACATCTGTCTTTTCAGCGATACTTGGGAAGATCACTATTCAGGGTTAGATGAATTGCTGTCTACTTTGCGTGAGCACAACCTGACAGCGAAACCCTCTAAAGCCTATATTGGTTTTAGCGAAATTTCTTTCCTAGGCCACCGAGTTGGTCATGGTTTCCTAAAGACAGAGGACCACTGGTCTCAGGAATGCCAATGCTCTCTGGATAAGATTAAAACACTGTTTTCAACACCACCTATTTTAGTGCTACCCACTAAAGATAAGACATTCGTTCTTCGTAGTGACGCTTCATCCACTGGGATTGGAGCGGCACTAATGCAAGAGTACTCTGGAACTCTGCATCCTGTAATGTATATTTCCAGAAAACTTAATGCGGCAGAAAGGAATTATTCGGTTTTAGACCGTGAGCTATTAGCTATGGTTTGGTCGATCCTCAAACTACAGAGATTCCTTCTAGGCGCACATTTCATAGTAGAAACAGACCAAAAAGCTCTTACTGCTATACAGAGTAAGAATTTGAAGAGCTCGAGGTCTACTCGATATGCAATTGCTCTTCAACCTTTTCATTTCTCTGTGCGAGCTATTCGGGGATCAGATAATGTGATGGCAGACATTCTGTCAAGATGCCCACATGATTCCACATAACTATTAGGGCTTAGACTTCTTGATATGTCTAGTTCTATAGTAGTTCCTTTTCTATATCATGATAGATACACATTTGTAATTTAATAATATAATGATTGTATCACTACATAGCGGTTCATGTATGTTTATTCACCGCTGTGCTTTGATGATTTTTACTTCATAAATCATAAATTTAAGATATCTAATACGTAGTGATGATATGAATTTTTTAGGCATTGTGTAATTGCCAGAATTGTATTATACTTTGATGACACCTTCCTGGAAAAATATACTTGTAGAGAAATAATTTCTCTCAGTTTATGAGACACATTCTCACCAGTCGCTCCATAAGTCGACTTAGCCTCATATTAGGCGTTATAGGTATTCCTGATATTTTCATCTGCGCATTATTCATGCGTTGTGAGCCTATTGTACGTTGCTCCTAGATGTATTTCAAAAAAAAAAAAAAAATGTTCCATTTTTTTTTTTTTCCCGGGAGGTGTGGTAAGACTGTTACGTGCAGTCTTTGATATCTTACAATATTATACATAGGTAATTTTTTAGTGCTTAAGGGAAAGTCATTATTGAGTTACTTCCCTTGAACTCCGCGGATAAATACATTTTACTGCGATTTATTCGTTGTTTGGGTAATAATAGATTGTTCTTGCTTCAGAATATCTATGGCCTGAATTTATGTGTATTGTTTGTCTGAGTAGGACAAGTCTGTCTTATATCTGTATATCTTTACATATCTAAGTCGAACTATATGTTCTGTTGTCTCTAGAGAGGTCAAAGGCTATTCGGCGGATGTGTCGCTTGAGTGGTGTGATTTGGCTTCGTCCTGATAGGGACTGTGTGTGTTTTGCTATGTCGGCTTGATGCCTTGAAAAAGTGATCTCAGTGGTTTTGGGGAAAGTGATAGTCGTCTAGACCTATCGTGTATGCTTTACCCCAGTGTTTATTCATCTTGCCAAGGAATGGCAGTTTCATATTCCCTCTACCAAGGTAATCAAAGATACTCTTATGAACTCTCGATCGAAGCCACCATTGTCGATAATTACGATTTGAATGTTTAAGAGAATATATTTGACTCGATGAAAAACGACTTCGATTCCTAGCAGCACTATATTCTGTAGAATGCAGTCTATTGTTCATGACCAAATCTACAGAGCAACGAAATGTTGTATGAATGACTAACTTTAGAACAGATTCATTATCTGTATTCAAACGTGAGTGACAGTTCACGAGTGGAGCCATCTTGGAACCAAAACATGTAGGACTTTCAAGAAGAGAAAAGGGATGCCCGTATTATCGCTTGATCAGTCCAGAGATCACTGCTACACATGAGAACCCATTGTTAGCGGTTCAATATTATTATATGGAAAAATATGTGCTGAACATTATGTTGAAGAATCGTTGCTAAACGAGATTAGGTTTAGAAGTCATCTGAAATATTGTTTACAAGCTGACGTGCTCAGTCAGTGACGTCAGATGATATATGTATGGGCGATACTGAGTGCTTGGCTATTGACAGTCCATTATACCATTATTCTACATGAGTGCCCATGTAACATTGCAAGACCATTTGTCCACTGTACTATGATGTATTATGGCAACCTGTGATTTGTCACTATCTGTGCTGTCGAGTGTGTACGTCCAATTAAACTTTAGAAAAGGTACACAGTCGTTGGTGTCGATGACTTCCGGTCATACATGAGTGTGAGAAGAGAACATTTGTCAACAACACGAACCCTTATCATCATTCGCACATTATACACTCCATCCATGTCTACACAACACTGCGTAGGTCAAGTTGACATTCCATACACTACAGTGGGGCAGGCAACACCATAGGGATCTTGTCAACTGATGATGATAGACGCCTGTCTTCCCGCCTAGGAGTGTTCTGGTGTACTTTATCAACATATATTATATCCAACTAAATATCAACTTTATCAGATATGTTCCACTGATCTCAACACTTGATCTGTCCTTCATAATCCTTACTGGAGTTTATGTATTTTATTTGTCTCTAGACCCTGAACTGGGGCGGGGGGTCTACAGCGAATCCTTACTTGTTGTAAGGGACAGATTATGCTATTGCAGTATCAAATCACTCGAAACCTTAAAAAATATTAAAATGTACAAAGAAATAATTTCAGTCTTACCAGAATTATGAATATAGAACACAGTTAAATGCTAGCAAAACTCAGCTGAGCTGCTGGCCTTAGTATGGCGTCCCTCTAAATATGTCAATAGCTTCTGGGAATTACACCACTTAATAATTCACTGTGTCTGCTAGGACAACTTATAATGAATGGCACAAAATGCGCGTCTGAGCGCCGATAATATATTCATCTATGGCCAATCACTGCCTTTTCTTTTTTCAAATTCAAATATCCTACCAAACAGTCATTTCAGTCATACCTCAGTCAAGTATGCCTTATTGTCTGTTAGTCCGTCCGTCTCTACTTGCGTTTCACAAAAAAACACACTTGTTTTTTGAACCAACCCTGCCTTCCCCTACACAATTTTGCCTTTAAAGTTATTTTTAGCCACAATTCACCATCCCACCCCGTCTCTTCATTCCAACTAGATTTTAGCACTTGCGTCTTCAAGGCCACAATTTTTTGAAAATTAGTGACATGTTTTATTTCAATGCAGACGCTCGCTGATATGAACAACACAGTCTTTTGTCAATATCTTTCTTATTCTCTGTTCGTCTGTATAAATGAAAGCATATTAATTCACTGCTTAAGATGGGCCATCCGGCCAGCTAGGTTTTATATTCCTAACATTATTATTAAGAAAAGTTACTTTTCAAATATTTTCTAGAATCTTCTGGAATGCGTTCATCACTGCATTCAAATAAACGGGCTAAGTTATCGCAAAAGCGTCCAGGAAATGACTGTGGCGTATAATATCCAAGGTCCCTTTTGTCGATTTCTTTACTTTATGTCAACTTGGGGAACGTGACTTTTTCCTCCTTTCCCCACCACTTGCGTCTTTTAGCCTTGCTAGTTTCAAGCACGCGTTCAGTCAGATTTTTCCTTTTGATCTCCGTTCTCATTTCGTTCCGTTTTGCCTTCAAGTCTAACAATTTAATTTCCATGGCGGGTGATGACCCGCGGCGTGGGCGATCATGTATTCTAGCAGCTTACGCATTAGTTTTTATCCCTACGTTGTATCATTGGAGATATTTTAACGTTGTATCACGGTTAATTTTGTGACACATCTCCCCACTTGAAAACATGCCTAAGGCAAGTTCTAAAACCAGTGATACACATAGATAAAATCTCTCCTGACGCCTGCCATTACTCTAATTTTGATCACAGGGGTGCCGACTGAGGAAATCTGCACCGACATTCAATTTGCCTGGGATATATTGGATACTAAACTGATAAGGTTGAAGCAATAAAGACCACCTCAGCAATCTTGCGTTTTCATGCTTAGCCTGAGATAAGAATACGAGAGGCTGATGGTCCGTCTCGACCACAAAAGTCCTACCATACAGATAGATTTGAAACTTCTGTATGGCGCAGATTAATGCTAAACATTCTTTTTCGCTTGTGGAGTATCCTTGTTCCGCCTTATTCAATTTGCGGCTTGCATAAGCGACTGGTTTCAGTTCCCCATCGGGTGAAGATGATCTTTGCAACAAAGCCGCTCCGAGTCCTACATTACTGGCATCGGTTCTTAAGACAAAGTCCTGTGTCAAATCAGGCAGTTTGAGAATAGGTTTGCTAGTGAGTTTTTCCTTTAAGTCCTGGAACGCTAATTCACTTTGCGCAGTCCAATTAATTTTATCTGGAAGTCCCTTGCGAGTCAGATCAGTCAGAGGAGCACAAATAGAGTTAAAATCTTTGATATATTTTTGATAAAATCCGCATAACGACACGAATGATCGCACATCCTTTTTTGTTTGTGGTCTAGGTGCTCTCTGCAGTTTTTCCAAGTTCTTGGGATCAGGGGTCATGCTACCCTGATATACAGTGTGTCCCAAGAATTCCAACTCTTTGCATCCAATGCAACATTTTGTTGGCCTAGCAGTCAAGTTCGCCTCCCTAAGCCTATTAAATAACATTTCTAGAGCTTCAATGTGTTCTTCAAATGTCTCTGTGGCGACGAGAATATCATCCATGAAATTCGTGATACATGGGTTATTCAGGGGATCCAACAATTTGCGCATCATCCTTGAAATTACACTCGGAGCATTTTTCAGTCCGAATGGTAGCATGTTGAATTCATAATGTCCATCCGAAGTGCTAAAAGCCAAATAAGGTCTCACTTCAGGCTTCACTGGGATCTGGTAATAGCCTTTACTAAGATCCACTTTTGAAAAGTATTTTGCCTTGTTCAGTCTGGCAAATAACTGTTTTGTGTCTGGTAATGGATCCACTTGTCCTTCTGTGACAGCATTCAGTTTCCTGTAATCTATGCACAGTCTGTGTTCCCCAGACGGTTTTCTCAACAATACGACACTAGAACTAAAAGATGATTCACTGTGTGAAATAATCCCCTCCTTCAACAAATAATCTATTGCTTCCTTCAATGCCTTCTCCTTCGCGAACGGAATAGAATAGGCTCTCATACAGATTGGGTTTGAGTCTACCAGTTTCATGTCATACTGTAGCAAATTTGTATGGCCTGGTTTATCTGTTAATACATCTGTATGTTCCTCCAGAACCTGTTGAACTCTCTCCCTCTGGTTTTTAGTCAGGTGCTTACTGACTTTTACCTGTGCTGCTGTTTCACAAGGATGTAATGGGTATTCATGTGAGGTTAGTGGTTCCTTTTGCATTTGAGTTGCGATAGCTAAGGTCAGTAAGGGGGTGCTTTCCTGGAGTGGTCTGTCCAGATACTTCTTTAACAGGTTTACATGATAAACTTTCTCCTTCCCCTTTTTGTCAATTTTATAGTTTGTTCTAGACACCTTCTCTAGAACCGTATATGGACCTTGCCATCCAATTTGTAATTTATTCTGGCTACCGGGTAGTAGAAGCAGCACCTTCTCTCCCACTGCCAGTTCTCTGTCCTTTGCCTTCCTATTAAAATATGCTGCATGTTTCTTCCTGGCTTGTTTCAAATTATCATTTGCCAGTTTCCATCCAGCTTTCAAACGAGTGGTCAGTTCGTTCACGTATTGATAAGATGAGGTAACAGTCTCTTCCGCCTTCTATATTAAGTCTCTCTCTCTCTCTCTCTCTCTCTCTCTCTCTCTATGTGCGTGAATGACTATGAGTAAATGTACTTGTCTGAGCTAAGTTTCTGATTGTGATGATATTATTAATTGATCCTGTCTGAAGTTGTTAATATTTTAATTTTTAACACACTGAAAATTGTATTGCAGGGCAGAAATGTAAAAAGGCAATTATGCCTATTTCTTTACCCTGATGAAATAAAGATTTCGTTCGTTCGTTCGTTCTGTCCAGGTCCTTAATAGTGCTACATCTGGACCTTTAATTTATCATACGTATTTTTCATGGAACCCGTCTGGTCCCGTCCATTAGAAGCGCTATAGTGAGGACTTTTCTTCCTAGAATCATCACTCACAAATCGACCACTACCAATTTTTTTCTTGGGTTTGTCTCCCCACTTGAGATTGCTTATGAGAGATCTTCGCTCTCTTTTCTGTTCTTCCAGTTTATATAAGTCTGACCGAGGGATTGTCATCTTATCCTGGGTAAAATTTCTTCTTTGTACTCTTCGCATAGTGGCCATGTTAATCCATTCAAGTGAAGACTGGGTGTGAAAAGGGGGCTCCCATTGCACTTTGTCTCCTTGAGTATCATTAGTTTTCTTTCCAGGCCTAATTTTGCCCCGTGGCGTTTCTAGGTCCTGCACATATTTTCCCTTTGTGGGTGTTCCCTCATGAAATATGCCACATGCTTCTACAAAGTTTTCAATATCGACATTTACGTCGGGCCAATAGTATTTGCGAGCAACTTTTTGGCAGATGGTACCGACTTTTTCATGGTCCCCATCTTTTCCAACATGTAAGCTCCTTATTAAATTTGCCCTATATCTCGTGGGAAGAACCAACTGTCCGTGACCAGTGGATCTAGTTCCTGTCTTCCTATATAGCAATCTGTTCTTCATAAAATATTCCCCCTTGCTCGGAGGTGTGTGGCATTTGGGCAATTTTTTAAAACATGGCTTGAGTGTCCTATCCTCAGCCTGCGCCTTCCTCATCTCCTCTGGATGAGCATTTATAGGTTCACCTTCTTCCTCCTTCTTCTGTGACCTGGTCTGCACTGTCGCCATGATCACAGGTCTCTCGGGATTCCCCAAGAAGACGTATCTACACCCCAATATCAGAGGGTAGATTGGTTCATCTATCACTGCTGCTCTGATTTCTCCTTCCACATAGCGAGTTTTCACCGTTATCCTTGCGATGGGAAGTGTCATGAGTGGTATGTCCTTAGTTGCCCCTTGTATTTCCACTGTTTCTGTGGTATACTGACTTGGGTCCAGTAGGCTAGACTTCACAACTGAATCATAATCCAAACCTGTATCATAAAGGCACCTTATGGTGACCCCATTACAAATAACATCCTCACAAACTGGGGGGTGATAAGGTTCCTGCTGTCCCTTAGGATTAACCTTTAATCTTTGAGTCCCCGACTTCATTGCAGCAATGTTTGAAGGTTTCCTTCTACAAAATTCGGTGTTATTGTTATCTTTCTTGCACCATTTACACCATCTTTTTCCTTGGTTAAACGGTTTTCTTTCATTGGATTTTTGGTCATTGAACTGTGAGTTTCTGTCTCGGTAGTCATTTCTTGGCCGTTCAAAGTTTGTCCTACCTTTATTTCCCTGCTCTCTATTATCAAATTTATTAAATTGCTGTGGAGCTTTAAAATTGTCTATGTGTTTCTTTTTAGCACCACTTACCTCTGCCTGGGCTGCCTGATACCTCTCAACGACATTTAAAACCTCTCCCAATTTCTCTGCACCTTGTTCCATGAGAAATTTTCTCATGTCTGGAGCCATGGACTCTCTCAATTGCTCAATCATGATCATTTCTTTAAGATCTTGGGTCTTCCCCAGAGCAGTCCATTTCTCCAAATAGGTTTCTAGTCTGGCAGAGAATTGGTGGTATGTCTCCCCAGACAACAGTTTGGCATTTCTAAATTTCCTACGATAAAATTCCCCATTTTTTTCGTACCTCAATAACAAAGCCTGCTTTAACATGTCATAATTCTCCTGGTCTTCTCTGTTCATTTTTGCGAAGACTTCGTAAGAAGTACCTCTCAGTCCCTGTGATAGCTTTAAACTCCACCTCTCTCTCTCTAACCCATATGTAGTAGCTAATAACTCAAAACGTCCTAGGTACCCCTCTATGTCATCGTCTTTTTCAACAAAATGGTCTAAATGAAACCCCATAGCTGATGTTGAGGCTCCCAGACTGGGCGTAGCATCTGAGGCAAAATGGCTGGCACCATTTTCAGGAGCCTGGCCTTGTAGCTCCAGCTCCCTGAGTCGTAATTCGTGCTCCCTTTGCAACCTTCTATCTTCTGCCTCCCTGTGGTAAAGTGGGATTTTATAAATATCTATAGGGGACTTAGTGTACTGACTGAGATCAGCTGTGAAGGTATCTGTATCTAATAGGTGTAGTGTTTTACAGATAACCTTACTTGCTGCCACATACTTATACCTCAGTCAGAATTATTCTGGAATATTGTGATGACTACGTTATATGTCTAGGGTATGTATATGATGAAGTGTAAGTCACAACAACAACAGACAGATAAACAATTTAATTTATTCCACCACACTTGACAACACTGTGACACACACACACATGAAACATTCTATAAGACTATCTTAAACGAGTCACTGGTAAATTTTCAAATATCAATATGTATTAAGTACTTTTCATTAATATATATGTGTCCTGATTCAAATACAAAGTGAACCAGGAATCACAATCAATTTTAATTACAAGTTATATGTACAGAATTTATCAATATGAATCTTGTAGTGACATATTTTATTAATATTATCATATGTGTGTCAGTTGTGTAGTAGTAATATGAGGTAATACTGGTTTTGTTTTTTTAAGCTATGTTGTTATGTGTCATCATGACTTCACGTGTTTGTTTCTGTTGGAACTAGTATTGGAGATGTTCTCAGTTCCTTTCATTAAAACAATTAATTTCCCCTCTTATTTTAATACAATGTCAGTTTAAAGGGGTATACATAATGTTGAGCTCCGCTGGCCACATAGGCTTAACTTTCGTGATGGCGGCAGGAAAAGACTCCTCTGCTCGATTGCTCCCCTGTGTTCTGGAGACACCTCACTGTTTGCTATATGGACCAAGGAGTATGCTGTCCGCCTCTGGATTCAGCAAAGCTCTGACCAGGTACTGCTCAATAGCTTTAGGACCACAGTCCCACAATTCATGGAAATAACACAGAATTACGTTGACTGGCACTGATTATATAGCACAATTTCGATCTGCCGATGTCCCAGGCTTTTATTTTAGAAAAATAGGCACTGGTGCTCAACGCACTGATTCTGTAGTAAGTTTATTTGCAAATGTGGTGCTGACCTGACGCCTCTAATTGACTATATTGGCAAGTCTAACCAATCATGCCATGTTTACCCAATCGTTTGAAAAAATGTACTCCTACTCCCGTTTCCCCTGACAACGAAAGATAGTATTTATAGCCCGACTAATCGTGTTTAGCCTACATTTCTTGCGCTCCAATCAAATCGGATTTTACATGGAGACCCATTTCCCGTACAATGGTGGGGTGAAAATCTGCCACTGAGCGATTCTGATTCTAGTGTTGTCTGACATCCCTCACTATTTCTTTTGGCTATAATTTGGTAATTCCTAGACTATTTGCGTAACGTTTAACATATTATTTGTCAGCAAGTCCTAAGGAACCCAAATATACAAATTTAAAGGAGCTAAGTGGCTGCGTTCAAAATATGCACTTTCTTCTACCTCCTGTTTACTTCGAATACGAGGTGGTGTCTGGGTACTGTAATGTTTTCAAACGTAAACCAGTATAATGTCATGTTTTCTAATAAGCGTTTTTCAGGATTTTAAAACCTAACTCTGGTATGGGTAGTGTTTTTTATCACTGTCGATTTGAAAAAAAGCTAGTGCTTGTGGCCTTACACGCTTGATAGCAGCAATTGTGTATCGCGCGACGCGTGTTTAGTGTTGCATGTGTCCCTGCTTTCAGCCCTCCCTTCTTTCTATCTTTAGTCCATCTGTCTTTCGTTTTAGGTAACGTAGTGTATAAAAAGACATGAATGGAATTTTAAATCTAGGTCAACTTGCGTATCTCAAGGTTTTTCTTAGAAAGGCAGCACATGTTTTATCGTAGAAAGCGGGAATTGAAGCAGTAGGCTTTTACTATCAACGTGAAACGTTACAATTTGCAGACGCAGGAGAAAACAAGGGGGATTTCGCGTACAGTCATTGTGACAGCACTGTTCTTTACCATTCTTCTTTCCTTTTATTGAAGTTATTTGTTAGGCTTTACATTTACGTTTTAATTTATATATGTGGATTAGAATATTTCACGACACTCCCTTTCGGCCTTTTTATCTTCTGCCTCCCTTTGCTGTCGTTTTTCTTCTGCCTCCAATGCTTTAGCTTCTTTGTCAGCCTCACTCTGCAACCTCTTAGTCTCAGCCTCTATTTGTAACCTCTTCTCTTCCGCCAACCTTTCAGACTCTAATTTTCTTTCAGCCTCTTTTTCTACTCTTCTTTCTTCCCGTTCAATATACTTATCACATTCAGCCGTTACATATTGAATTAAAATCTGACCATCCATTCCCATCTCCTTTGCCGTCAGCACAGCAGCTGATCTGAATTTGGCCAGCTCCGCCATACTTTGTAAACAAATCTAGCAATGTGCAAGATAAAATTTCCAACCACTAAAGTACTTCTAATTACTCTAGTTTAAAATAATTCTAATTAATTAATTAACTACCACTGGCTGTGAAGATTCACCAACTTTTATTTTCAGGGACACTTTTAATTTTAAGGGACACTTTTAACTTTTATAATGTGTTCCCCTAATCTAATTCTCCCCCCCAGGAGATCCTAATATACTTAATGGGCTAATTATCCCGGGACAAAGAGACCCCAATATATGTAGTGGATTGATGGTATTGTATGATGGTGATATTACTAAGTGTGATGCATGAGGTCAGCTGTGAAGGCTCCTGAGATAAAATGTAGCTGTGAATTGTCAGAAGGCCCTTCTTGCTACCACTACGACCTCACACCTATCTTTTTTTACTAATGAATGTGGCTACGTTAAATGTCTAGGGTAATGATATGTAATGTGTTGTGGTAGTTTACATACACACACACAGATATTTACTAAGTCTAATAATATTAATAAAATGTTATAATACACTGAACTAACTCAAGTGTGTAAAATGTGGATAGTAATTTTCTTTACATTTATTTGTTCTGAACCAAGGTTTTATTTTGGCCAGAACATATGAAAGGTTTTGCAATTATGAAAGAAATGCATGAATATTACATAATAAATGCAAGGTGTGTACATATATATGTTACTAGACTAGTTAATATTATTACTGTTTATAGTTGTAGTCTATTTTGGGAGAACATTTAATGGATGTGCTGTTGGGGTGGCCTCATCACTCCCTGTCTATGGTGACTACACATTGTCCAGTTATTTGATGGAAATTTTATGGGTGTGTTAGCAAATAAGTTGAGTTGGTGAATTCTCAGCAGACCAGACGCTCACGTAACTTGAAGGTGTAGCTCTGGTGCTGAGATCTGGTGGCCCCACCTCTCCGTGCTTGGGGGCAATATCAGAAGTCTGGTGGCCCCACCTCTCCGTGCTTGGGGGCAATATCAGAAGGTTGGTGGCCCCACCTCTCCGGGCTTGGGGGCTATAATAGGCTGCTCTGACAAAATGTTACTGCACGGGTCCACTCTGGTAATATTCAACAACTCATTTGACACCACAGTGGTGCCAACTGAAACTCACAGTTCTGCAATCAAAGTATTAGTCATGTGTCAGAATTCCATCCTCTAACCATTTCTGGACACAACACTACACAACAACAACACCACATAGACGGGTCAGATCTTTCTGACCAAACAACACATCTTACCAAGTTGGTTTCACATAGGATAAGTTCTCCCAGACTACAGATTCTGAAATATGTTCATTAGTTTCCTGCAATAGAATAGGATAGGTGATATGTTCCACTGATCTCAACACTTGATCTGTCCTTCATAATCCTTACTGGAGTTTATGTATTTTATTTGTCTCTAGACCCTGAACTGGGGCGGGGGGTCTACAGTCTTTGATATCTTACAATATTATACATAGGTAATTTTTTAGTGCTTAAGGGAAAGTCATTATTGAGTTACTTCCCTTGAACTCCGCGGATAAATACATTTTACTGCGATTTATTCGTTGTTTGGGTAATAATAGATTGTTCTTGCTTCAGAATATCTATGGCCTGAATTTATGTGTATTGTTTGTCTGAGTAGGACAAGTCTGTCTTATATCTGTATATCTTTACATATCTAAGTCGAACTATATGTTCTGTTGTCTCTAGAGAGGTCAAAGGCTATTCGGCGGATGTGTCGCTTGAGTGGTGTGATTTGGCTTCGTCCTGATAGGGACTGTGTGTGTTTTGCTATGTCGGCTTGATGCCTTGAAAAAGTGATCTCAGTGGTTTTGGGGAAAGTGATAGTCGTCTAGACCTATCGTGTATGCTTTACCCCAGTGTTTATTCATCTTGCCAAGGAATGGCAGTTTCATATTCCCTCTACCAAGGTAATCAAAGATACTCTTATGAACTCTCGATCGAAGCCACCATTGTCGATAATTACGATTTGAATGTTTAAGAGAATATATTTGACTCGATGAAAAACGACTTCGATTCCTAGCAGCACTATATTCTGTAGAATGCAGTCTATTGTTCATGACCAAATCTACAGAGCAACGAAATGTTGTATGAATGACTAACTTTAGAACAGATTCATTATCTGTATTCAAACGTGAGTGACAGTTCACGAGTGGAGCCATCTTGGAACCAAAACATGTAGGACTTTCAAGAAGAGAAAAGGGATGCCCGTATTATCGCTTGATCAGTCCAGAGATCACTGCTACACATGAGAACCCATTGTTAGCGGTTCAATATTATTATATGGAAAAATATGTGCTGAACATTATGTTGAAGAATCGTTGCTAAACGAGATTAGGTTTAGAAGTCATCTGAAATATTGTTTACAAGCTGACGTGCTCAGTCAGTGACGTCAGATGATATATGTATGGGCGATACTGAGTGCTTGGCTATTGACAGTCCATTATACCATTATTCTACATGAGTGCCCATGTAACATTGCAAGACCATTTGTCCACTGTACTATGATGTATTATGGCAACCTGTGATTTGTCACTATCTGTGCTGTCGAGTGTGTACGTCCAATTAAACTTTAGAAAAGGTACACAGTCGTTGGTGTCGATGACTTCCGGTCATACATGAGTGTGAGAAGAGAACATTTGTCAACAACACGAACCCTTATCATCATTCGCACATTATACACTCCATCCATGTCTACACAACACTGCGTAGGTCAAGTTGACATTCCATACACTACAGTGGGGCAGGCAACACCATAGGGATCTTGTCAACTGATGATGATAGACGCCTGTCTTCCCGCCTAGGAGTGTTCTGGTGTACTTTATCAACATATATTATATCCAACTAAATATCAACATTATCAACTGGTGGACCAGCTTTCTGGGTTTGACCTCGCAGAAATTCAGAAGTCAACAGATTACCGATACCAGACCGTTTCCTGTGGTTGATACGACACACTTGCAGTATTGGTTTGCTCTTTGTCAACGCTTCGTCACGTGACCTGTCAAGTGAATGCAGTATGTAGGTCAGCGTTGTTGACATTTTTTACATTAGACATTATAGAGTTTCACAGAACAGTTGGATCAATTCTTGTCAGTGTTAACAGAAAGACAGTATTTGTGAACTAAGAAGTCCTGGTTTCATCGATGGATCTTCTTGTTTGCCATATATGAACTTTAATATTTAAGGCCAGAATGTTTAATTGAATAAAGTGGCAGTTTGTTTGTTTTCATGAAAAATAACTTTGCCATTACTGTAAGACTGAGCCTATTTTGCAACACATACTATCATACACATAATTTATATATATTTATGTTTACATGTTATTTGTTTGTATAGTATGTTAGTTTCTATGTCAGCGGGTTGTGTTTAAGGTTGGGCGGCCTCCTCACAACAGAGTATCCCACGTCATAGAGGGTCCGTTGTGGGCGTTTTCTATAGGTGCAATTTTCTTGATTGAAAATTTGCTGCGACAACTGTTGCTTTTGTGTTAGCTGTGAAGTCTGTAATTATTGTTATTTTTGTAATATTTCTTTGTTCTTTAGTTTTGTTTTGATTTGTTTGTAATTTGTTGGTCTAACCTTTTCTATCTTTCAGTTCTATTCATAATTTATATTCATATATTGTGACGTCATTTGTGTTGTTATTCTTTGCAGATTCAGTGATTATCTTCATTGATTTCCCTATTTGATTTATTTTGATTTCTGCAAACGTTCTTGTATTGTCAGTCCTATTTGTACTTTATGTATTCTGTTGGTTGACATATGTTTTATATGGGTATATTTCATAAGACACAATTGCCTGTGCACTGCACTTGGATTATGGTATAGACCAGTACCTGATTATTATTACTATTATACAAGACCTTATTAAAGGCTTGTGACCCACAGATATTGGGATAGTATACTGATTAATCAGGTCATTGAGAACTTGGGGTATTATTATTGATTCAGGTGATTAGTATTATTGTTAGGCATCATGTCTACTTTACATTATTTCATTACACAAGGGAAAGCTCTTGATAAGACTGGTCAACAATTAGAACAATGGGCAGTTGCTCAATATGACAAAGCATTAGCTGCAGAAGAGAAAAGATTAGCTGCAGAAGAGAAAAGATTAGCTGCAGAAGAAAGAAAAGCTATGGCGGAAGAGAAAAGATTAGAAAAAGAAGCTGAGGCTGCTGCTGAACAAAAGAAATTGCAGATGCAGGTAGAGGAAAGGAGATTTGAAGCTGAACAAAAAAAAATTGGAAAGAGAAGCTGCGGCTGAACAAAAAAGATTAGACAGTGAAGCTGAACAAAAAAGATTAGACAGGGAAGCTGAACAAAAAAAATTGGAAAGAGAAGCTGCGGCTGAACAAAAAAGATTAGACAGTGAAGCTGAACAAAAAAAATTGGAAAGAGAAGCTGCGGCTGAACAAAAAAGATTAGACAGGGAGGCTGAACAAAAAAGATTAGATGCTGAAGAGGAAAAAGCAATAAGAGAACATGAATTTGAGTTGGAGAAATTGAGATTGACAAGTATGAGTAATGTTAATCAGGCATCTAGTGGTAATGGTAAACCTTCTACTTACAAGGTTAAGGTTCCACCGTTCAATCAGTCCAGTGACGATATTACATTCTGGCTGGATAGATTTGAACGTTCTTGTCGTACACATAATGTGAATAAATCACAATACGCTAATCAATTATCAGAAAACTTGAAAGGTGAATCTTTGACTAGATTATGCCTTGTAGGAGAAGCAGATAAGGATAATTATGATGTCATTAGGGCGGCACATTAGAGAAATACTCTACCGCTATCATTAGGATTGCTACTCCTTTCTTTACAGGAGATGTACACGCATGTCTTCTTCCGAATCCGATCGCTGACCTCATCATCGGTCGCATTCATGGAGTCAAGGAATGCACTCCGCAACAAATTTCCACGTGGGAAAGGCAAAACATGCAGATTGCTAACGCTGTAGTCACTAGAGCTCAGGCTCTTAATGTGCCTCAAACTTCATCTACTGAAGATAATGAAGTGCATAACCAAGATAATCCCTTGGTAATTTCTCGTGACTCGTTTATAAAACAGCAAGAAGATGATCCCACTCTGAAGAAATTCTTCATTCTTGCAACTAAAGGTGATCCGAATAAGGACACAAGTCGTAAATCGTGGATTACAAAGAAGAATGGCGTACTTGTACGTATGGTTCAAGACTCCATTACGTCAAGTCATTCTCAAATCCTGGTTCCCAAGAATTTGAGAGTTAAAATTTTGCAGCACGCTCACGACTCTCAGTGTGCTGGACACATGGGTTTTTCCCGTACTAAGTCAAGAGTCCTTGCGGCTTTCTTTTGGCCATTGGTAAACAAGGACATACGGATTTATTGTCGATCTTGTAAAGTATGTCAGGAAGTTAAATCCAAAGGTCCACGGCATGCTGCACCCATTCAGGCGGCGGACATTCCTATTCGGCCGTTTCAAAAAATGGCCATAGACATTATTGGTCCATTTAAGATCAAGTCTGCCAGAGGACATCAGTTTATCTTGACGTGTGTTGATATGTGCACACGTTGGCCAGAGGCTATTCCTCTGAAGAGCATTACTACTGCTGATATTGCAGATGCTCTTTGGCTTATATTTTCTCGTCTGGGGTTCCCCGGAGAGATATTGTCAGACCATGGCACCCAACTAATATCAGATACCATGTCTCAAGTAATGTCTACCCTGCAGATAGATAGATCTTTAAGTAGTATCTACCATCCAATGTCTAATGGTATGGTCGAACGCCTTAATAGAACACTTAAAAACTTACTGGGGAAGATAACTGAGGATCATCCTCAAGACTGGGACAGAGTTTTACCTGCGGCCCTCTTCGCTTACAGAGAGGTACCCAATGAACATACGGGATTTTCTCCCTTTGAACTCGTCTTTGGCGCGCGTCCGCGTGGCCCTATGTCGTTGCTTCACGATCTCATAACATCTGACAATATTGACGATGACACAAAGTCATCCTACGAATATGTCATCGCGTTGAGACAAAAGATTATCGAAGCATGCAAATTAGCAACTTCTTCTTCTGAATTTGCGAAACAGAAGGCAAGGCAATTTGCCAATAAGAAGAGATGCTTACGACAACTTTGTCCTGGTGACAAAGCATTTGTATTACTACCTTGTAGGGAAAACAGATTACTTATTTCTTGGAAAGGTCCGTACGATATAATATCGAAAATTTCCGATGTCGACTATATTGTCGATATTGATGGGAAGCATAAAACCTTCCACATCAATATGCTTACTGAATTCCATGAACGTCCGGATTATTTGCAACCCATTTTCCAAGCAACGGACAATTCTCCAGTACCACATGGTCATTACTCATCACTGTCCGTGATACAGGATGAAGAAACAAGTTTTTCAGATGTAAATCTTCCTCTTCCAATGATCCCACTTCATTCCAGTGAATCATGGAAGAACGTTACTGTCTCTCCTGATTTGTCTCTAGGAGAACAGCGACAAGTTTCAACTATGTTGCAAACATTTCAGGATGTACTCACTGACATCCCTGGACAAACTAATGTCATTTAACATGACATTGTGCTAACTGACCATACTCCTATTAGGGTTAGACCTTATCCTATACCTATACATTTCCAAGCACAGGTCGAGAAAGAGTTGGATGTGATGATAGATTTGAAAATAATCGAACCATCCACCTCTGCGTATTCTTCGCCGATGGTTATTGTGCGTAAAAAAGACAATAACATACGTCTTTGCGTTGACTATCGAAAATTGAATCAAGTAACGAAGTTCGATGCCGAACCTATGCCTTTACTGGAAGAGCTACTTACTCGACTCTCCAAATCTCATTTTTTCACTAAACTTGATTTGTCTAAGGGATATTGGCAAGTTCCTTTATCTGAACGCGCCAAACCTCTCACGGCTTTTTCAACACCTAGAGGTTTGTTCCAATGGAATTTTATGCCTTTCGGTCTTATGAACGCACCAGCTACGTTCGTACGCATGATGCGCCGAATCCTATCTTATCGGTCAGATGTCATTGCATATCTAGACGACATCTGTCTTTTCAGCGATACTTGGGAAGATCACTATTCAGGGTTAGATGAATTGCTGTCTACTTTGCGTGAGCACAACCTGACAGCGAAACCCTCTAAAGCCTATATTGGTTTTAGCGAAATTTCTTTCCTAGGCCACCGAGTTGGTCATGGTTTCCTAAAGACAGAGGACCATAATACTAGTAAGATACTTAACATCTCAATCCCTAAGACTAAAAAACAGGTGAGAAGTCTGTTAGGTCTTATTCAATTTTATGGCAGATTCATTCAGAATCTATCCTCTATCATGGCACCTCTCTCAACACTTCTAAAGAAAGGTTCGCCTAATGTGGTCCACTGGTCTCAGGAATGCCAATGCTCTCTGGATAAGATTAAAACACTGTTTTCAACACCACCTATTTTAGTGCTACCCACTAAAGATAAGACATTCGTTCTTCGTAGTGACGCTTCATCCACTGGGATTGGAGCGGCACTAATGCAAGAGTACTCTGGAACTCTGCATCCTGTAATGTATATTTCCAGAAAACTTAATGCGGCAGAAAGGAATTATTCGGTTTTAGACCGTGAGCTATTAGCTATGGTTTGGTCGATCCTCAAACTACAGAGATTCCTTCTAGGCGCACATTTCATAGTAGAAACAGACCAAAAAGCTCTTACTGCTATACAGAGTAAGAATTTGAAGAGCTCGAGGTCTACTCGATATGCAATTGCTCTTCAACCTTTTCATTTCTCTGTGCGAGCTATTCGGGGATCAGATAATGTGATGGCAGACATTCTGTCAAGATGCCCACATGATTCCACATAACTATTAGGGCTTAGACTTCTTGATATGTCTAGTTCTATAGTAGTTCCTTTTCTATATCATGATAGATACACATTTGTAATTTAATAATATAATGATTGTATCACTACATAGCAGTTCATGTATGTTTATTCACCGCTGTGCTTTGATGATTTTTACTTCATAAATCATAAATTTAAGATATCTAATACGTAGTGATGATATGAATTTTTTAGGCATTGTGTAATTGCCAGAATTGTATTATACTTTGATGACACCTTCCTGAAAAAATATACTTGTAGAGAAATAATTTCTCTCAGTTTATGAGACACATTCTCACCAGTCGCTCCATAAGTCGACTTAGCCTCATATTAGGCGTTATAGGTATTCCTGATATTTTCATCTGCGCATTATTCATGCGTTGTGAGCCTATTGTACGTTGCTCCTAGATGTATTTCAAAAAAAAAAAAAAAATGTTCCATTTTTTTTTTTTTCCCGGGAGGTGTGGTAAGACTGTTACGTGCAGTCTTTGATATCTTACAATATTATACATAGGTAATTTTTTAGTGCTTAAGGGAAAGTCATTATTGAGTTACTTCCCTTGAACTCCGCGGATAAATACATTTTACTGCGATTTATTCGTTGTTTGGGTAATAATAGATTGTTCTTGCTTCAGAATATCTATGGCCTGAATTTATGTGTATTGTTTGTCTGAGTAGGACAAGTCTGTCTTATATCTGTATATCTTTACATATCTAAGTCGAACTATATGTTCTGTTGTCTCTAGAGAGGTCAAAGGCTATTCGGCGGATGTGTCGCTTGAGTGGTGTGATTTGGCTTCGTCCTGATAGGGACTGTGTGTGTTTTGCTATGTCGGCTTGATGCCTTGAAAAAGTGATCTCAGTGGTTTTGGGGAAAGTGATAGTCGTCTAGACCTATCGTGTATGCTTTACCCCAGTGTTTATTCATCTTGCCAAGGAATGGCAGTTTCATATTCCCTCTACCAAGGTAATCAAAGATACTCTTATGAACTCTCGATCGAAGCCACCATTGTCGATAATTACGATTTGAATGTTTAAGAGAATATATTTGACTCGATGAAAAAACGACTTCGATTCCTAGCAGCACTATATTCTGTAGAATGCAGTCTATTGTTCATGACCAAATCTACAGAGCAACGAAATGTTGTATGAATGACTAACTTTAGAACAGATTCATTATCTGTATTCAAACGTGAGTGACAGTTCACGAGTGGAGCCATCTTGGAACCAAAACATGTAGGACTTTCAAGAAGAGAAAAGGGATGCCCGTATTATCGCTTGATCAGTCCAGAGATCACTGCTACACATGAGAACCCATTGTTAGCGGTTCAATATTATTATATGGAAAAATATGTGCTGAACATTATGTTGAAGAATCGTTGCTAAACGAGATTAGGTTTAGGAGTCATCTGAAATATTGTTTACAAGCTGACGTGCTCAGTCAGTGACGTCAGATGATATATGTATGGGCGATACTGAGTGCTTGGCTATTGACAGTCCATTATACCATTATTCTACATGAGTGCCCATGTAACATTGCAAGACCATTTGTCCACTGTACTATGATGTATTATGGCAACCTGTGATTTGTCACTATCTGTGCTGTCGAGTGTGTACGTCCAATTAAACTTTAGAAAAGGTACACAGTCGTTGGTGTCGATGACTTCCGGTCATACATGAGTGTGAGAAGAGAACATTTGTCAACAACACGAACCCTTATCATCATTCGCACATTATACACTCCATCCATGTCTACACAACACTGCGTAGGTCAAGTTGACATTCCATACACTACAGTGGGGCAGGCAACACCATAGGGATCTTGTCAACTGATGATGATATTTGTAAGGGACAGATTATGCTATTGCAGTATCAAATCACTCGAAACCTTAAAAAATATTAAAATGTACAAAGAAATAATTTCAGTCTTACCAGAATTATGAATATAGAACACAGTTAAATGCTAGCAAAACTCAGCTGAGCTGCTGGCCTTAGTATGGCGTCCCTCTAAATATGTCAATAGCTTCTGGGAATTACACCACTTAATAATTCACTGTGTCTGCTAGGACAACTTATAATGAATGGCACAAAATGCGCGTCTGAGCGCCGATAATATATTCATCTATGGCCAATCACTGCCTTTTCTTTTTTCAAATTCAAATATCCTACCAAACAGTCATTTCAGTCATACCTCAGTCAAGTATGCCTTATTGTCTGTTAGTCCGTCCGTCTCTACTTGCGTTTCACAAAAAAACACACTTGTTTTTTGAACCAACCCTGCCTTCCCCTACACAATTTTGCCTTTAAAGTTATTTTTAGCCACAATTCACCATCCCACCCCGTCTCTTCATTCCAACTAGATTTTAGCACTTGCGTCTTCAAGGCCACAATTTTTTGAAAATTAGTGACATGTTTTATTTCAATGCAGACGCTCGCTGATATGAACAACACAGTCTTTTGTCAATATCTTTCTTATTCTCTGTTCGTCTGTATAAATGAAAGCATATTAATTCACTGCTCAAGATGGGCCATCCGGCCAGCTAGGTTTTATATTCCTAACATTATTATTAAGAAAAGTTACTTTTCAAATATTTTCTAGAATCTTCTGGAATGCGTTCATCACTGCATTCAAATAAACGGGCTAAGTTATCGCAAAAGCGTCCAAGAAATGACTGTGGCGTATAATATCCAAGGTCCCTTTTGTCGATTTCTTTACTTTATGTCAACTTGGGGAACGTGACTTTTTCCTCCTTTCCCCACCACTTGCGTCTTTTAGCCTTGCTAGTTTCAAGCACGCGTTCAGTCAGATTTTTCCTTTTGATCTCCGTTCTCATTTCGTTCCGTTTTGCCTTCAAGTCTAACAATTTAATTTCCATGGCGGGTGATGACCCGCGGCGTGGGCGATCATGTATTCTAGCAGCTTACGCATTAGTTTTTATCCCTACGTTGTATCATTGGAGATATTTTAACGTTGTATCACGGTTAATTTTGTGACACATCTCCCCACTTGAAAACATGCCTAAGGCAAGTTCTAAAACCAGTGATACACATAGATAAAATCTCTCCTTACGCCTGCCATTACTCTAATTTTGATCACAGGGGTGCCGACTGAGGAAATCTGCACCGACATTCAATTTGCCTGGGATATATTGGATACTAAACTGATAAGGTTGAAGCAATAAAGACCACCTCAGCAATCTTGCGTTTTCATGCTTAGCCTGAGATAAGAATACGAGAGGCTGATGGTCCGTCTCGACCACAAAAGTCCTACCATACAGATAGATTTGAAACTTCTTTATTGCCCAGATTAACGCTAAACATTCTTTTTCGCTTGCGGAGTATCCTTGTTCCGCCTTATTCAATTTGCGGCTTGCATAAGCGACTGGTTTCAGTTCCCCATCAGGTGAAGATGATCTTTGCAACAAAGCCGCTCCGAGTCCTACATTACTTGCATCGGTTCTTAAGACAAAGTCCTGTGTCAAATCAGGCAGTTTGAGAATAGGTTTGCTAGTGAGTTTTTCCTTTAAGTCCTGGAACGCTAATTCACTTTGCGCAGTCCAATTAATTTTATCTGGAAGTCCCTTGCGAGTCAGATCAGTCAGAGGAGCACAAATAGAGTTAAAATCTTTGATATATTTTTGATAAAATCCGCATAACGACACGAATGATCGCACATCCTTTTTTGTTTGTGGTCTAGGTGCTCTCTGCAGTTTTTCCAAGTTCTTGGGATCAGGGGTCATGCTACCCTGATATACAGTGTGTCCCAAGAATTCCAACTCTTTGCATCCAATGCAACATTTTGTTGGCCTAGCAGTCAAGTTCGCCTCCCTAAGCCTATTAAATAACATTTCTAGAGCTTCAATGTGTTCTTCAAATGTCTCTGTGGCGACGAGAATATCATCCATGAAATTCGTGATACATGGGTTATTCAGGGGATCCAACAATTTGCGCATCATCCTTGAAAATACACTCGGAGCATTTTTCAGTCCGAATGGTAGCATGTTGAATTCATAATGTCCATCCGAAGTGCTAAAAGCCAAATAAGGTCTCACTTCAGGCTTCACTGGGATCTGGTAATAGCCTTTACTAAGATCCACTTTGAAAAGTATTTTGCCTTGTTCAGTCTGGCAAATAACTGTTTTGTGTCTGGTAATGGATCCACTTGTCCTTCTGTGACAGCATTCAGTTTCCTGTAATCTATGCACAGTCTGTGTTCCCCAGACGGTTTTCTCAACAATACGACACTAGAACTAAAAGATGATTCACTGTGTGAAATAATCCCCTCCTTCAACAAATAATCTATTTCTTCCTTCAATGCCTTCTCCTTCGCGAACGGAATAGAATAGGCTCTCATACAGATTGGGTTTGAGTCTACCAGTTTCATGTCATACTGTAGCAAATTTGTATGGCCTGGTTTATCTGTTAATACATCTGTATGTTCCTCCAGAACCTGTTGAACTCTCTCCCTCTGGTTTTTAGTCAGGTGATTACTGACTTTTACCTGTGCTGCTGTTTCACAAGGATGTAATGGGTATTCATGTGAGGTGAGTGGTTCCTTTTGCATTTGAGTTGCGATAGCTAAGGTCAGTAAGGGGGTGCTTTCCTGGAGTGGTCTGTCCAGATACTTCTTTAACAGGTTTACATGATAAACTTTCTCCTTCCCCTTTTTATCAATTTTATAGTTTGTTCTAGACACCTTCTCTAGAACCGTATATGGACCTTGCCATCCAATTTGTAATTTATTCTGGCTACCGGGTAGTAGAAGCAGCACCTTCTCTCCCACTGCCAGTTCTCTGTCCTTTGCCTTCCTATTAAAATATGCTGCATGTTTCTTCCTGGCTTGTTTCAAATTATCATTTGCCAGTTTCCATCCAGCTTTCAAACGAGTGGTCAGTTCGTTCACGTATTGATAAGATGAGGTAACAGTCTCTTCCGCCTTCTATATTAAGTCTCTCTCTCCGGCTGTCTCTCTCTCAGGATCTCTCTCTCTCTCTTCTATTGCGTGAATAGACATGAGTTAAATGTTGAACTTGTCTGAGCTAAGTTTCTGATTGTGAATATTATTAATGATCCTGTCTGAAGTTGTTAATTTTTAATTTTTTAACACACTGAAAATTGTATTGCAGGGCAGAAATGTAAAAAGGCAATTATGCCTATTTCTTTACCCTGATGAAATAAAGATTTCGTTCGTTCGTTCGTTCTGTCCAGGTCCTTAATAGCTACATCTGGATTTTTAATTTATCATACGTATTTTTCATGGAACCCGTCTGGTTCCGTCCATTAGAAGCGCTATAGTGAGGACTTTACTTCCTAGAATCATCACTCACAAATCGACCACTACCAATTTTTATCTTGGGTTTGTCTCCCCACTTGAGATTGCTTATGAGAGATCTTCGCTCTCTTTTCTGTTCTTCCAGTTTATATAAGTCTGACCGAGGGATTGTCATCCTATCCTGGGTAAAATTTCTTCTTTGTACTCTTCGCATAGTGGCCATGTTTATCCATTCAAGTGAAAACTGGGTGTGAAAAGGGGGCTCCCATTGCACTTTGTCTCCTTGAGTATCATTAGTTTTCCTTCCAGGCCTAATTTTGCCCCGTGGCGTTTCTAGGTCCTGCACATATTTTCCCTTTGTGGGTTTCCCTCATGAAATATGCCACATGCTTCTACAAAGTTTTCAATATCGACATTTACGTCGGGCCAATAGTATTTGCGAGCAACTTTTTTGGCAGATGGTACCGACTTTTTCATGGTCCCCATCTTTTCCAACATGTAAGCTCCTTATTAAATTTGCCCTATATATCTTGGGAAGAACCAACTGTCCGTGACCAGTGGATCTAGTTCCTGTCTTCCTATATAGCAATCTGTTCTTCATAAAATATTCCCCCTTGCTCGGAGGTGTGTGGCATTTGGGCAATTTTTTAAAACATGGCTTGAGTGTCCTATCCTCAGCCTGCGCCTTCCTCATCTCCTCTGGATGAGCATTTATAGGTTCACCTTCTTCCTCCTTCTTCTGTGACCTGGTCTGCACTGTCGCCATGATCACAGGTCTCTCGGGATTCCCCAAGAAGACGTATCTACACCCCAATATCAGAGGGTAGATTGGTTCATCTATCACTGCTGCTCTGATTTCTCCTTCCACATAGCGAGTTTTCACCGTTATCCTTGCGATGGGAAGTGTCATGAGTGGTATGTCCTTAGTTGCCCCTTGTATTTCCACTGTTTCTGTGGTATACTGACTTGGGTCCACTAGGCTAGACTTCACAACTGAATCATAATCCAAACCTGTATCATAAAGGCACCTTATGGTGACCCCATTACAAATAACATCCTCACAAACTGGGGGGTGATAAGGTTCCTGCTGTCCCTTAGGATTAACCTTTAATCTTTGAGTCCCCGACTTCATTGCAGCAATGTTTGAAGGTTTCCTTCTACAAAATTCGGTGTTATTGTTATCTTTCTTGCACCATTTACACCATCTTTTTCCTTGGTTAAACGGTTTTCTTTCATTGGATTTTTGGTCATTGAACTGTGAGTTTCTGTCTCGGTAGTCATTTCTTGGCCGTTCAAAGTTTGTCCTACCTTTATTTCCCTGCTCTCTATTATCAAATTTATTAAATTGCTGTGGAGCTTTAAAATTGTCTATGTGTTTCTTTTTAGCACCACTTACCTCTGCCTGGGCTGCCTGATACCTCTCAGCGACATTTAAAACCTCTCCCAATTTCTCTGCACCTTGTTCCATGAGAAATTTTCTCATGTCTGGAGCCATGGACTCTCTCAATTGCTCAATCATGATCATTTCTTTAAGATCTTGGGTCTTCCCCAGAGCAGTCCATTTCTCCAAATAGGTTTCTAGTCTGGCAGAGAATTGGTGGTATGTCTCCCCAGACAACAGTTTGGCATTTCTAAATTTCCTACGATAAAATTCCCCATTTTTTTCGTACCTCAATAACAAAGCCTGCTTTAACATGTCATAATTCTCCTGGTCTTCTCTGTTCATTTTTGCGAAGACTTCGTAAGAAGTACCTCTCAGTCCCTGTGATAGCTTTAAACTCCACCTCTCTCTCTCTAACCCATATGTAGTAGCTAATAACTCAAAACGTCCTAGGTACCCCTCTATGTCATCGTCTTTTTCAACAAAATGGTCTAAATGAAACCCCATAGCTGATGTTGAGGCTCCCAGACTGGGCGTAGCATCTGAGGCAAAATGGCTGGCACCATTTTCAGGAGCCTGGCCTTGTAGCTCCAGCTCCCTGAGTCGTAATTCGTGCTCCCTTTGCAACCTTCTATCTTCTGCCTCCCTGTGGTAAAGTGGGATTTTATAAATATCTATAGGGGACTTAGTGTACTGACTGAGATCAGCTGTGAAGGTATCTGTATCTAATAGGTGTAGTGTTTTACAGATAACCTTACTTGCTGCCACATACTTATACCTCAGTCAGAATTATTCTGGAATATTGTGATGACTACGTTATATGTCTAGGGTATGTATATGATGAAGTGTAAGTCACAACAACAACAGACAGATAAACAATTTAATTTATTCCACCACACTTGACAACACTGTGACACACACACACATGAAACATTCTATAAGACTATCTTAAACGAGTCACTGGTAAATTTTCAAATATCAATATGTATTAAGTACTTTTCATTAATATATATGTGTCCTGATTCAAATACAAAGTGAACCAGGAATCACAATCAATTTCAATTATAAGTTATATATATAGAATTTATCAATATGAATCTTGTAGTGACATATTTTATTAATATTATCATATGTGTGTCAGTTGTGTAGTAGTAATATGAGGTAATACTGGTTTTGTTTTTTTTAAGCTATGTTGTTATGTGTCATCATGACTTCACGTGTTTGTTTCTGTTGGAACTAGTATTGGAGATGTTCTCAGTTCCTTTCATTAAAACAATTAATTTCCCCTCTTATTTTAATACAATGTCAGTTTAAAGGGGTATACATAATGTTGAGCTCCGCTGGCCACATAGGCTTAACTTTCGTGATGGCGGCAGGAAAAGACTCCTCTGCTCGATTGCTCCCCTGTGTTCTGGAGACACCTCACTGTTTGCTATATGGACCAAGGAGTATGCTGTCCGCCTCTGGATTCAGCAAAGCTCTGACCAGGTACTGCTCAATAGCTTTAGGACCACAGTCCCACAATTCATGGAAATAACACAGAATTACGTTGACTGGCACTGATTATATAGCACAATTTCGATCTGCCGATGTCCCAGGCTTTTATTTTAGAAAAATAGGCACTGGTGCTCAACGCACTGATTCTGTAGTAAGTTTATTTGCAAATGTGGTGCTGACCTGACGCCTCTAATTGACTATATTGGCAAGTCTAACCAATCATGCCATGTTTACCCAATCGTTTGAAAAAAAAGTACTCCTACTCCCGTTTCCCCTGACAACGAAAGATAGTATTTATAGCCCGACTAATCGTGTTTAGCCTTACATTTCTTGCGCTCCAATCAAATCGGATTTTACATGGAGACCCATTTCCCGTACAATGGTGGGGTGAAAATCTGCCACTGAGCGATTCTGATTCTAGTGTTGTCTGACATCCCTCACTATTTCTTTTGGCTATAATTTGGTAATTCCTAGACTATTTGCGTAACGTTTAACATATTATTTGTCAGCAAGTCCTAAGGAACCCAAATATACAAATTTAAAGGAGCTAAGTGGCTGCGTTCAAAATATGCACTTTCTTCTACCTCCTGTTTACTTCGAATACGAGGTGGTGTCTGGGTACTGTAATGTTTTCAAACGTAAACCAGTATAATGTCATGTTTTCTAATAAGCGTTTTTCAGGATTTTAAAACCTAACTCTGGTATGGGTAGTGTTTTTTATCACTGTCGATTTGAAAAAAAAGCTAGTGCTTGTGGCCTTACACGCTTGATAGCAGCAATTGTGTATCGCGCGACGCGTGTTTAGTGTTGCATGTGTCCCTGCTTTCAGCCCTCCCTTCTTTCTATCTTTAGTCCATCTGTCTTTCGTTTTAGGTAACGTAGTGTATAAAAAGACATGAATGGAATTTTAAATCTAGGTCAACTTGCGTATCTCAAGGTTTTTCTTAGAAAGGCAGCACATGTTTTATCGTAGAAAGCGGGAATTGAAGCAGTAGGCTTTTACTATCAACGTGAAACGTTACAATTTGCAGACGCAGGAGAAAACAAGGGGGATTTCGCGTACAGTCATTGTGACAGCACTGTTCTTTACCATTCTTCTTTCCTTTTATTGAAGTTATTTGTTAGGCTTTACATTTACGTTTTTAATTTATATATGTGGATTAGAATATTTCACGACACTCCCTTTCGGCCTTTTTATCTTCTGCCTCCCTTTGCTGTCGTTTTTCTTCTGCCTCCAATGCTTTAGCTTCTTTGTCAGCCTCACTCTGCAACCTCTTAGTCTCAGCCTCTATTTGTAACCTCTTCTCTTCCGCCAACCTTTCAGACTCTAATTTTCTTTCAGCCTCTTTTTCTACTCTTCTTTCTTCCCGTTCAATATACTTATCACATTCAGCCGTTACATATTGAATTAAAATCTGACCATCCATTCCCATCTCCTTTGCCGTCAGCACAGCAGCTGATCTGAATTTGGCCAGCTCCGCCATACTTTGTAAACAAATCTAGCAATGTGCAAGATAAAATTTCCAACCACTAAAGTACTTCTAATTACTCTAGTTTAAAATAATTCTAATTAATTAATTAACTACCACTGGCTGTGAAGATTCACCAACTTTTATTTTCAGGGACACTTTTAATTTTAAGGGACACTTTTAACTTTTATAATGTGTTCCCCTAATCTAATTCTCCCCCCCAGGAGATCCTAATATACTTAATGGGCTAATTATCCCGGGACAAAGAGACCCCAATATATGTAGTGGATTGATGGTATTGTATGATGGTGATATTACTAAGTGTGATGCATGAGGTCAGCTGTGAAGGCTCCTGAGATAAAATGTAGCTGTGAATTGTCAGAAGGCCCTTCTTGCTACCACAACGACCTCACACCTATCTTTTTTTACTAATGAATGTGGCTACGTTAAATGTCTAGGGTAATGATATGTAATGTGTTGTGGTAGTTTACATTCACACACACAGATATTTACTAAGTCTAATAATATTAATAAAATGTTATAATACACTGAACTAACTCAGCTGTGTAAAATTTTGATAGTAATTTTCTTTACATTTATTTGTTCTGAACCAAGGTTTTATTTTGGCCAGAACATATGAAAGGTTTTGCAATTATGAAAGAAATGCATGAATATTACATAATAAATGCAAGGTGTGTACATATATATGTTACTAGACTAGTTAATATTATTACTGTTTATAGTTGTAGTCTATTTTGGGAGAACATTTAATGGATGTGCTGTTGGGGTGGCCTCATCACTCCCTGTCTATGGTGACTACACATTGTCCAGTTATTTAATGGAAATTTTATGGGTGTGTTAGCAAATAAGTTGAGTTGGTGAATTCTCAGCAGACCAGACGCTCACGTAGCTTGAAGGTGTAGCTCTGGTGCTGAGATCTGGTGGCCCCACCTCTCCGTGCTTGGGGGCAATATCAGAAGTCTGGTGGCCCCACCTCTCCGTGCTTGGGGGCAATATCAGAAGGTTGGTGGCCCCACCTCTCCGTGCTTGGGGGCTATAATAGGCTGCTCTGACAAAATATTACTGCACGGGTCCACTCTGGTAATATTCAACAACTCATTTGACACCACAGTGGTGCCAACTGATACTCACAGTTCTGCTTGTGAAAAATAATGTGAGGTGTGAATATCCGATTGTTCATCAGAAGAGTACACAGAATTTCTGTTGTTTTAATTTCTAATGTTGCTTTGTTGTGATTTCTTGATCAAGACATTGCGACGTACAGCTGTCCGTGAGAGAAAACTGGCTCGATCAAGAAAATATTGTTTAAGTGATATAGAACACGCAGTTTACGCAGCTGTAAATGGGCACATGACTTTGCTCTTGAGTTAGGGAAGGAAAAGGCAGCGAGGAAGGGTACTGGTCACCACACCTCTCGATGCTGGACCTAGTATAGTGAAGTCTCTTAATTCTCCCTACTTGTCGTGGTAGCCGATCATTAGGAAAATACCAGTTGATTTTATTCTAAAAAAAGCGTGAAACTTAGATTATTGTACGCGCATTCCTGTTTATTTATAGTAGTAAAATAATTTTGTAAAAAGTCGGAACATGCACGCCGTTCACATTGCGCATGCACACCAACCTTTGAGCACTTTTCTTTGTCGAGCGTTACTATTTTCGGGAGAGTATTAAAAAAAAAAAAAAATTTTTGTTTTACATCGGAGGTTTTTAAATTATATTTGTTTCATATTAATTTACTGTTTACGGACCTCGGGTTTCCTTCCTTATGTGTAATAAATGTTTATACAATACCAAACCTACCCACTGTCCTGTTCTCACTGTTCTAGTCTACTATCATTTACTGGACACAGTATTAAGGTCCTTGTCTTGTTGGATTGGCCTATACTGCAGGATAGAGAAACAACAGAAGTGATTGCGTCATTAATAGGCTGAACTGCCCATGGTGGACTTCCGGTGTCGTGTATTGTGGTTCGCACTGATGACCTGCCATTGAAACATCATTTTTGATGATGCGTAGATGGCAGGGAGGATAGTGTGATTCACTTGCATGGCTAGGCGGGGTTGTCGCACGGAACGTCCAGTGTTCAAATCCTGGGTAAGTCACTCATGTCTGTTGTTTTTCTGTTGTCTGGTGTTCTACTTCTTTATTTCCTGCGAGTGCCTGATAACATACCTTTATATTTGTTTCATATTAATTTACTGTTTACGGGCCTCGGGTTTCCTTCCTTATAGGATTCCCACAATATTTATTTGACTAATTATACCATCTTCCATTACTTTTCTTTTTAAATCCTAGCTTTCTGATACCTTTTTAGTAAAAAAAGATCTCCATTAAATGCATCTCATTCTTCTACACACTCGCATTTTGAGGACTTCACTTCCTTCTTCAGAATACTCAGTGTCCATATTTCTAGAGTATACAGTAATGAGGTTCACTGGTATTTGTTTGCTTCTTTCCACCACGTCCACCTTAGTGATCATTTCATACCATTTCAGTCATTCAGTTCTAAATATGAAGGTGTATCTTCCTGGTCGTCATTTTAAATGTTCTCCATGTTTCAGAGCCATACAATAGGACTGGTTTGACATTAGAGGTAGAGATTCTTATTTTTATGTTGGACGTTTTTTTTTTAAATCGTTACGTTTCTCAGTACACCAAAAGCTGCTCGTGTTCTTTTTTTTTCTTATTGAGTCCGGGAAGGCAAGCAGCCAGGAAGTGAACCGATCACTGCATATAAAAAAGCTGAGACTAAGTCTTCACTCCCCTACAGCAGTATCTGCGTGGACAACCTTCCCTGACTTATGTGTCTGAGACAAGGAATACAACTGTTCATAACATTAAGCACAAGAAAATTGTTACGTAATTTAGTTATGCATTTCGATAAATATTTCTCAACCAGGGTTCCGCGTTTCGTCGTCAGGGGTTCCGCAATTTTCGTTTGCAATACTGCAAAAAAAATTCCCGTATATCCATTGAAATGTAGTGGGCATTTTTGTCCGCAATAGTCAATGTTTCTTATATTTGAAAATAGCGTATCTCATATCTTCTTCTTCTTCCTTCTTCTTCGTTCGTCCTGAGAAGGACGTTGGTTGCGTTGTTTCTTTTTACACCGGAGCTGCGATATCTGCGCCTTTCAGCCGACACATCCGACTCAGCACGGCATTTTTTAGGACCGGGTTTGCCTTCCCTCTTCGATCCCTACTCTCTCAGCCAGACTGCAGTGATGCAGCCTGTTTCCAGGACCACCACGTGGAGGTGGAGTAGGGTCTTGGTCAGCTCTGGTTCGCTGACCCTGACGCAAGCAGTTAAGCTATGGGTCACTGACTGCATTCTCTATTGCTGCATCTTTGGGTCCCGTATCTCATATCTGAAAAACATTAAAAGCTGAGAAGGAAACCATCTTCAGTCTTTTGACAAAGAACTATGAATGTCAATCATTTGGCCAAGAATTCAACATTTGTGCAAACAAAGAAACGCCCAAGTTCCGCAATGGAAGCAAACACTTACATTGAATTTGTGTGCGAACTGACATTGAAATATACTTTACTGAATTTATGTGCGATCTGACTTTGAAGCCTACTTTACTGAATTTATATGTGAACTGACTTTGAAGCCTATTTTATTCACATATGACATTTTTGAGTCTAGATGGAGGCATGGATAGACTGTGCGCCTACTGCTATGGGCCATCCGGCACTGTCCGATTTCCTGACTGCTCATTTCACCTCTGCCTCAAGGTCGTTCGACCGCACTGGATCATTCAAATCTTCTTCTTTCACTTTCCAACTTCCAAAGGAGCTTTTGCCTTTAATAAACTTATGCTAAGTCTTCCTGTCCCATGCCATCGGCTCAAGGTCTTCCCATGTCTTCTTCATTCCCTTCAAGTCTGTCTCATGTTCTCTTGTCCATGTGTTCTTTGGTCCTTCTCAACCTCTCTTACCCTGTGGATTCCAGAACAGGGATTGTAATGTTATCAATAGTGTTGAGATATGTTTATGCTCTCAGGCATATGCCTATACTTTCAGAGATATAGCTCTCAGGCATATGCCTATACTTTCAGAGATATAGTTCTCAGGCATTTGCCTATACTTTCAGAGATATAGCTCTCAGGCATTTGCCTATACTTTCAGAGATATAGCTCTCAGGCATATGCCTATACTTTCAGAGATATAGCTGAGCGCATTTTACTTTGTATAAATGATTTTTAATTGAGACGATACGAACTACCATTGAATGGTGCAGTGTCTCTTTGTGACGTTAGCAATCGTCCGCGCTTGTTACTAAACGATTAATGGTCGTGGCCTTTCTCAAGTAGACATCGTCCAGGAAGGATGTATTTTTGTACTGTTCCCTATTGTGGGATATATTATAGTTTGCAAACGCATTCTTCATATGGCTTTTATAATGAGCTATTACGCCATTATGTTATTGATCAGCCATAATGGGCTGTTGCTAAAAATGCAAGTCTAGCCACCATTCTATTATGAAATTTTAGGAGGCCATGTATCTTCGTCTTTAACGCAGTGCTCCAACTAACTCGCGTCTCGACTAGTTGAAAGTTGAATCGGTCAAAGACTTATTGATGTCTACTTAACGTATATTTATATGCCATGCAAACCAGCGATTCCTTGTGCTGCCATTATTGATTATACGTGTATTGAAGATGATTACGTTTGATAAATGCCGTCTAATCGTGAACAAGCCTCGCCTACATCTTTGACCAGTTTCAATGTTCTTGTACCAGTCTGTGACGTATAATGGAAATATAGCCTACAGTATCTGACATTCTTTCGTGACCTCGTTGGCGTTCTATGATTCGCTAGCAAAGCCATGCATTGACAGCCTAAGTTTATTCACTTTTAATCCATGCCTCTTTTTCTTGAGACGTAAACAAACGAAGTTGTTTACCAACTTCCGCGACCTGCCAGTCATAACAGGGAGCGAATCTGGTAATCTGGTTTGTTTACCTGAGTTTCTCACGCGAGCTGATCTGTCAATCATCGGATATCAGACAGACCGCGCGTGAATAACACCGGACCTTTTGAAAAGAGACGCTCGGGCAGAAATATTTTCCCGACTATCCTTTGATGTTCGTACACAGAGGGGAGTTAACGCTTTGATCTTCAGAAGCAGGGAAAATCGCGGAAGAAACCCGTTACACGGTTTTAAGTCTCTGTTGTCGATGTGGAAGTTGTCGCTCAAATTTTGGACATGAATCCTTTGTGGAAGATGTGTTAATAGCATTTCGTGGGGATTGTCATTCTGATTTGTGGTAATAGAAATTAGCATTTACGTGATTTAATGTGCTAAGTAGCATCATCTTAAATTCACTGTGATTTTCTAGCTGTTAGAACTAGTGAAATAAATAACGCGTAGCTATTTTTTTATTTACCAGTTGTTCAATATAATGAAATTTCCATCACCCGCTTTCTCACACAAGAAGATACAGTTTGGCTGACTGATATTATATGCTAGGTGCGACTGATGGTGGACCATAGAATTCACGTTATATTTCATTTTGTGTAACTATATAAGTGACTATTGTTTAATGTCATACGACTAAACAAACAGACGCCGACAATCTAATAGCTATTAACGACAGGCGATATTTGTTAAGTGCGCGTATGGATAATTAAATAATAATTGACATTGTGAGCTGATCATTAACGCGCGCGCAAAGGGGCGGGAAGGGTTGCATACCTTCGTCCGACCTGAAAGTGCCGCGCGGGCGAAAAGCTAACCGTATAGTTGTAAATAAAGTCACCGTGTGCCTTTTAACTTTAATCAGGACTGACGGAGTGGGAAAGAGATCGTCTTGTCCCCGTCTGTGTACATATATGCAGTCAATTAGAAAAGTAGCATTTTTTTCATAAATGTTCTTTATTCCTCACAGACCTGATCAAGGGCGACCAGCGGTCTATATTGGTCCTTTTCTTCATTTACTGAATGGTTAATGTTGTCTTCTTCTTGGCTTACGCATCCCCAAGTTCATTTGTGAACAAGACTGGCCAAAGAGACAAATAAACATTTAAATAGTAAATTTAACTGGACTATCAATACCCAGATATTCTTTCCAATTTATCAGCCCACGGGAGGTTGCGTATGAAAAAAACATTATCTGACTTTTGATAGTCGTATCAGCGGATTTATCCAGAAAGTTACGCTGTTTCAAAATCGGCACTCACTGTAACAGTTTTTAGCCACTAGACGTTTCCAAATACTGGAAGTATTTTCACTGTTTGCTGTGAACACCAAATCTCGGTTTCTACACAAGCTATTCGAGGTGACATTAGTTGATCCAGGATTACACCACCAAATTTGGCGTCCCCTCATAAAATCTTATTTGTTATAGAGGATGGACTGGGGCCAACATGGATAATACCCCTGACATTTGTACATTCAGGAACAATTGTAATTCCAACGGGATATCACCAAGAATAGGGTAAGCGTGATTGGATGGCCACTGTATGACAAAGAGAGTATGACAGAGAGAGTGCATATTTTTCTGTGTTACAAATATTGTATCAACTTGATTTGGCTTAAAAATTGTTTACTTTACGGGGTAGCATTTAGTAGGAACTGCATTTTCTTTACTGTCTATTCTGTAACAGAGTGCTAACCTTTGACCTTTGGGGTTATTAACTTGTTGGGTTCTTTTTCTCAATAAGGGGAGGGCACATGTATTCTGATACTTTCTTATGTATGTAATTCTGATTTTATTTGATCTTTCTTTAGATATTCGATGTTGTAAAGTTTAATGATAATAAACAACAAAAGAAACTTAACTTTGTGTGTTGATCAGACCCATACCCAATTTATCGTAGTTTTTCCCGTTCGTGTGTCTTGTTGTCACATAGTTGTGAGTGTGTAGTTAAACTTATATTTCTAGGTATAAAGAGAGGCAAGATTGTCTTGTACTAAAAGATAGTCGTATAGATAGGCTGGACTAGAGAAACTACTCATTCCAGAGACAGATCTTCTCCTTAAACTATTCACTCGTGAAATCTATTTCTCACACTTTATTCCTCACGTACTTATCACCATCCACTCTACTCAGGCGGGACCATAAATATCTTTCAAACCTATCTAAATTTACGAAACAGTCATGGTGTCTTCATATGCAAATATAATATCTTGAGAACACGAACCGTGAAAACGACATTCGCTACAACAATCAATACATGCACCATCAACCGAGCCAGTAAAAATAATCAACACCATGATCTCAAGATTCATTCGTAACAAATAAGTTCTGTCAATATGTGTCCTACCTATATCCAGCTTCTTCTTGTCGTGTCTTGTTCCACTTGGGGCTTGTCATGTTCTTGTCATTAGTTCTTATTGGAGTGTTACATTCAAATACAAATGTCCTTGTGGTCTATTAACAAGTAATGCGTACATGAAAATCAAGACATGTTTGTGCATACCTGTCTCAAGCACGTCCACCCGCTCATCACTTAAAACAAATTAATTCAATTGTTTGTTTCATGTCAAACACGCCACCTGACTGACAGGACAGCGCATACAATTGTAGTCGATACTGCAGTACGTGTAAATCCGTTATTACCGATGTCTGTAGATATTTGAAAGTGTCTATTTCACTCGGTGACACTGACAGGTTTTATAATACAGTGATACAAACAACAAAATCTAGTTCGAAGATTTAACAAAGTTGGTAGTGCTATTTATATAAAACTTGATAATCTTACAAAGTACCGGTATGTCCAAATTATCAGCATATAGGGAGTGGAGCAAAAGTAGTGGATCATAGTAAAACTAAGAAAATTGAAGAACTTAACCAAATCTTCATACCTCCAACTGTACCTACATACCTACCTGCCTACCAACCTACGTATCTACCTACTTGCCTGTATACCTACCTACCAACATCCCTACATTCGTATCTATCTATCTATCTATCTATCTATCTATCTATCTATCTATCTATCTATCTATCTATCTATCTATCTATCTATCTATCTATCTATCTATCTATCTATCTATCTATCTATCTATCTATCTATCTATCTATCTATCTATCTATCTATCTATCTATCTATCTACCTATCTATCTGATAAAGTCCTCTATTTATTCCAGTTAGTGATATCCACCAAAAGATAAGTATAAGTGGATGGAAGCAGACATCATCATCATCAGTTGATAAGATCTCTATGGTGTTGTTTGCTCCACTGTAGTGTATGGAATGTCAACTTGACCTACGCAGTGGTGTGTAGACATGGATTGAGTGTATAATGTGCGAATGATAATAAGGGTTCGTGTTGTTGACAAATGTTCTTTTCTCACACTCATGTATGGCTGGAAGTCATCGACACCAACGACTGTGTACCTTTCTACAGTTTAATTGGACGTATACACTCGACAGCACAGATAGTGACAAATCACAGGTTGGCATAATACATCATGGTACAGTGGATAAATGGTCTTGCAATGTTACATGGGCACTCATGTAGAATAATTGTATAATGGACTGTCAGTAGCCAAGCACTCAGTATCGCCCATACATATATATCAACTGACTTCACTGACTGAGCACGTCAGCTTATAAATAATATTTCAGATGGCTTCTAGACCTAATCTCGTCTAGCGACGATTCTTCAACATAATGTTCAGCACATATTTTTCCATATAATAATATTGAACCGCTAATAAAGGGTTCTCATGTGTAGCAGTGATCTCTGGACTAATCAAGCGATAATACGGGCATCCCTTTTCTCTTCTTGAAAGTCACCACTTGTTTGGTTCCAAGATGGCTTCACTCGTGAGCTGTCACTCACGTTTGGATACAGATAATGAATCTGTCCTAAAGTTAGTCATTCATTAAACATTTCATTGCTCTGTAGATTTGATCATGAACAATTGACTGCATTCTACAGGATATAGTGCTGCTAGGAATCGAAGTCGTTTTCATCGAGTCAAATATATTCTCTTAGACATTCAAATCGTACCTATCGAAAATGGTGGCTTCGTACGAAAGTTCATAAGAGTTTCTATTATTACCTTGGTATCAGAAATATGATTCTGCCATTCCTTGGCAATACGAATAAACACTGGGGTAAAGCATACACGATAGGTCTAGACGACTATCACTTTCCCCACAAACACTGAGATCACTTTTTTCCCGGCGACAAGCCGACATAGAAAAAACAGTCCCCATCAGGACGAAGCCAAATCACACCACACTCTAGCGACACATCCGCCGAATAGCCTTTGACCTCTCTAGAGACAACAGAACATATAGTTCGACTTAGATATGTAAAGATATACAGATATAAGACAGACTCGTCCTACTCAGACAAACAATACACATAAATTCAGGCCATAGATATTCTGAAGCAAGAACAATCTATTACTACCCAAACAAAGAATAAATCGCAGAAAACTGGATCCATCCGCGGAGTTCGATCGAAAGAGCCGACACAACTTTCAAGGGAAGTAACTCAATAATGACTTTTCCTTAAGCACTATTTTGTTTACAAAATATTTGCGAACATAACAAGTATACCAATGTATAATATTGTAAGATATCAAAGACTGCACGTAACAGTCTTACCACACCTCCCGGGAAAAAAAAAATGGAACATTTTTTTTTTTTGAAATCCATCTAGGAGCAACGTACAATAGGCTCACAACGCATGAATAATGCGCAGATGAAAATATCAGGAATACCTATAACGCCTAATATGAGGCTAAGTCGACTTATGGAGCGACTGGTGAGAATGTGTCTCATAAACTGAGAGAAATTATTTCTCTACAAGTATATTTTTCCAGGAAGGTGTCATCAAAGTATAATACAATTCTGGCAATTACACAATGCCTAAAAAATTCATATCATCATTTCGTATTAGATATCTTAAATTTATGATTTATGAAGAAAAAATCACCAAAGCACAGCGGTGAATAAACATCAATGAACCGCTATGTAGTGATACAATCATTATATTATTAAATTACGAATGTGTATCTATCATGATATAGAAAAGGAACTACTATAGAACTAGACATATCAAGAAGTCTAAGCCCTAATAGTTATGTGGAATCATGTGGGCATCTTGACAGAATGTCTGCCATCACATTATCTGATCCATGAATAGCTCGCACAGAGAAATGAAAAGGTTGAAGAGCAATTGCATATCGAGTAGACCTCGAGCTCTTCAAATTCTTACTCTGTATAGCAGTAAGAGCTTTTTGGTCGGTTTCTACTATGAAATGTGCGCCTAGAAGGAATCTCTGTAGTTTGAGGATCGACCAAACCATAGCTAATAGCTCACGGTCTAAAACCGAATAATTCCTTTCTGCCGCATTAAGTTTTCTGGAAATATACATTACAGGATGCAGAGTTCCAGAGTACTCTTGCATTAGTGCCGCTCCAATCCCAGTGGATGAAGCATCACTACGAAGAACGAATGTCTTATCTTTAGTGGGTAGCACTAAAATAGGTGGTGTTGAAAACAATGTTTTAATCTTATCCAGAGAGCATTGGCATTCCTGAGACCAGTGGACCACATTAGGCGAACCTTTCTTTAGAAGTGTCGAAAGAGGTGCCATGATAGAGGATAGATTCTGAATGAATCTGCCATAAAATTGAATAAGACCTAACAGACTTCTCACCTGTTTTTTAGTCTTAGGGATTGAGATGTTAAGTATCTTACTAGTATTATGGTCCTCTGTCTTTAGGAAACCATGACCAACTCGGTGGCCTAGGAAAGAAATTTCGCTAAAACCAATATAGGCTTTAGAGGGTTTCGCTGTCAGGTTGTGCTCGCGCAAAGTAGACAGCAATTCATCTAACCCTGAATAGTGATCTTCCCAAGTATCGCTGAAAAGACAGATGTCGTCTAGATATGCAATGACATCTGACCGATAAGATAGGATTCGGCGCATCATGCGTACGAATGTAGCTGGTGCGTTCATAAGACCGAAAGGCATAAAATTCCATTGGAACAAACCTCTAGGTGTTGAAAAAGCCGTGAGAGGTTTGGCGCGTTCAGATAAAGGAACTTGCCAATATCCTTTAGACAAATCAAGTTTAGTGAAAAAATGAGATTTGGAGAGTCGAGTAAGTAGCTCTTCCAGTAAAGGCATAGGTTCGGCATCGAACTTCGTTACTTGATTCAATTTTCGATAGTCAACGCAAAGACGTATGTTATTGTCTTTTTTACGAACAATAACCATCGGCGAAGAATATGCAGAGGTGGATGGTTCGATTATTTTCAGATCTATCATCTCATCCAACTCTTTCTCGACCTGTGCTTGAAAATGTATAGGTATAGGATAAGGTCTAACCCTAATAGGAGTATGGTCAGTTAGAACAATGTCATGTTCAATGACATGCGTTTGTCCAGGGATGTCAGTGAGTACATCCTGAAATGTTTGCAACATAGTTGAAACTTGTCGCTGTTCTCCTAGAGACAAATCAGGAGAGACAGTAACGTTCTTCCATGATTCACTAGAATGAAGTGGGATCATTGGAAGAGGAAGATTTACATCTGAAAAACTTGTTTCCTCATCCTGTATCACGGACAGTGATGAGTAATGACCATGTTGTACTGGAGAATTGTCCGTTGCTTGGAAAATGGGTTGCAAATAATCCGGACGTTCATGGAATTCCGTAAGCATATTGATGTGGAAGGTTTTATGCTTCCCATCAATATCGACAATATAGTCGACATCGGAAATTTTCGATATTATATCGTACGGACCTTTCCAAGAAATAAGTAGTCTGTTTTCCCTACAAGGTAGTAATACAAATGCTTTGTCACCAGGACAAAGTTGTCGTAAGCATCTCTTCTTATTGGCAAATTGCCTTGCCTTCTGTTTCGCAAATTCAGAAGAAGAAGTTGCTAATTTGCATGCTTCGATAATTTTTTGTCTCAACGCGATGACATATTCGTAGGATGACTTTGTGTCATCGTCAATATTGTCAGATGTTATGAAATCGTGAAGCAACGACATAGGGCCACGCGGACGCGCGCCAAAGACGAGTTCAAAGGGAGAAAATCCTGTATGTTCATTGGGTACCTCTCTGTAAGCGAAGAGGGCCGCAGGTAAAACTGTGTCCCAGTCTTGAGGATGATCCTCAGTTATCTTCCCCAGTAAGTTTTTAAGTGTTCTATTAAGGCGTTCGACCATACCATTAGACATTGGATGGTAGATACTACTTAAAGATCTATCTATCTGCAGAGTAGACATTACTTGAGACATGGTATCTGATATTAGTTGGGTGCCATGGTCTGACAATATCTCTCCGGGGAACCCCAGACGAGAAAATATAAGCCAAAGAGCATCTGCAATATCAGCAGTAGTAATGCTCTTCAGAGGAATAGCCTCTGGCCAACGTGTGCACATATCAACACACGTCAAGATAAACTGATGTCCTCTGGCAGACTTGATCTTAAATGGACCAATTATGTCTATGGCCATTTTTTGGAACGGCCGAATAGGAATGTCCGCCGCCTGAATGGGTGCAGCATGCCGTGGACCTTTGGATTTAACTTCCTGACATACTTTACAAGATCGACAATAAATTCGTATGTCCTTGTTTACCAATGGCCAAAAGAAAGCCGCAAGGACTCTTGACTTAGTACGGGAAAAACCCATGTGTCCAGCACACTGAGAGTCGTGAGCGTGCTGCAAAATTTTAACTCTCAAATTCTTGGGAACCAGGATTTGAGAATGACTTGACGTAATGGAGTCTTGAACCATACGTACAAGTACGCCATTCTTCTTTGTAATCCACGATTTACGACTTATGTCTTTATTCGGATCACCTTTAGTTGCAAGAATGAAGAATTTCTTCAGAGTGGGATCATCTTCTTGCTGTTTTATAAACGAGTCACGATAAATTACCAAGGGATTATCTTGGTTATGCACTTCATTATCTTCAGTAGATGAAGTTTGAGGCATATTAAGAGCCTGAGCTCTAGTGACTACAGCGTTAGCAATCTGCATGTTTTGCCTTTCCCACGTGGAAATTTGTTGCGGAGTGCATTCTTTGACTCCATGAATGCGACCGATGATGAGGTCAGCGATCGGATTCGGAAGAAGACATGCGTGTACATCTCCTGTAAAGAAAGAAGTAGCAATCCTAATGATAGCAGTAGAGTATTTCTCTAATGTGCCGCCAAATGTTACACATTTGACTACTTGTCCAGTGGCACGGGAAGGATCTACGAGTGACTGCCTAACACCAATTGTGGTGCATCCAGAATCAAATAGCACAGAGACTGGATTGTTATTCACTAAACCCTTATGTAAGACAAGAGAACCTCTTCCATCATGCGCGACTGATGCCGGAAGAGCAGGAAGAGGATGGCCACAGCTTAAAGTAGACACTGTGGTTGGCTCAAATAATGTTTTGCATTGGGGGCACTGAGATGCTCTCCCAAAATCAAAAGCGGCACATGCCATATTACTAGCATCATTATTATCTTTACTCTGTTTATAGGCTTCATGGGACTCTTGTTGTGCAGAGTTTGCCTGAAAATGTGGTTTATGTCTTTTGTTTTGAGATCTACCTCGGTTATTATCACCTCTGTAGTTATTGTTACCTCTATTGTAACCCCTATTTGGGTTTGAGTCATAGTTCCCTTGGTTACCATTATCATATTCATTATAATGAGTATCTCTGTAATTATGATCTTGTTGACTCCAAGATGGATAACCCTGATAGTTTCTATAATTACTTCCTCTACGGAAATTCCTATAATTATGACCACCCCTGTGTCGAGAGCTATCAGCTCGTCTCCAGTTCTTTGAAGAAGAACCCTGAAATGATTGGTTACCTTGGTTTTGATAACTATTATGGTTACCTTTTTTATCAAATCTGTTTTGAGGTCCCTGAAATCTGTGTGAATAATTGGGATTGTATGGTGTTGCTGAAGCAACTGGCATACTCTCCTTAATCTTAGTGTTGCCAAAAGTCACGTCGGGGTGTGCAGTGACATATTGGGAACAATATTCTTCCATTTCTTTTAGAGATTTGGGTTTACGCTCATGTATAAATTCAAGGAAGGGTTTGTTAACACATGACATAATCTTATCTCTGAGCAACAAATCCATAAGTCCTTCATACGTTTTTTTCTGTTTTGGAAAGCTCAATCCAACGATCAACTGTGAGACGTGCCTTTGCAGTGAATTCTGAGAATTCTACACCTGTCTCAGGCACCATCGTCTTAAATAAAAGGCGATAGCCTTCCTCACTTAGCTGATATTTTTTTATCAAAGCCGCCCTAATGACATCATAATTATCCTTATCTGCTTCTCCTACAAGGCATAATCTAGTCAAAGATTCACCTTTCAAGTTTTCTGCTAATTGATTAGCGTATTGTGATTTATCCACATTATGTGTACGACAAGAACGTTCAAATCTATCCAGCCAGAATGTAATATCGTCACTGGACTGATTGAACGGTGGAACCTTAACCTTGTAAGTAGAAGGTTTACCATTACCACTAGATGCCTGATTAACATTACTCATACTTGTCATTCTCAATTTCTCTAACTCAAATTCATGTTCTCTTATTGCTTTTTTCTCTTCAGCATCTAATCTTTTTTGTTCAGCATCCCTGTCTAATCTTTTTTGTTCAGCTGCAGCTTCTCTTTCTAATTTTTTTGTTCAGCTGCAGCTTCTCTTTCTAATTTTTTTAGTTCAGCTTCAAATCTCCTTTCCTCCACCTGCATCTGTAATTTCTTTTGTTCAGCAGCAGCCTCAGCTTCTCTTTCTAATCTTTTCTCTTCAGCCATGGCTTTTCTTTCTTCTGCAGCAGCTTTTTTCTCTTCTGCAGCTAATGCTTTGTCATATTGAGCAACAGCCCATTGTTCTAATTGTTGACCAGTCTTATCAAGGGATTTCCCTTGTGTAATGAAATATTCTAATGTAGACATGATGTCTAACAATAATACTAATCACCTGAACCAATAATAATACCACAAGTTCTTACTGACTTGATTAATCAGTATACTATCCCAATATCTGTGGGTCACAAGCCTTAATAAGGTCTTGTATAACAGTAATAATAATCGGGTACTGGTTTATACCATAATCCAAGTGCAATGCACAGGCAATTGTGTATTATGAAATATACCTATATAAAACACATGTCAACCAACAGAATACATAAAGTACAAATAGGACTGACAATACAAGAACGTTTGCAGAAATCAAAATAAATCAAATAGGGAAATCAATGAAAATAATCACTGAATCTGCAAAGAATAACAACACAAATGACGTCACAATATATGAATATAAATTGTGAATAGAACTGAAAGATAGAAAAGGTTAGACCAACAAATTACAAACAAATCAAAACAAAACTAAAGAACAAAGAAATATTACAAAAATAACAATAATTACAGACTTCACAGCTAACACAAAAGCAACAGTTGTCGCAAGCAAATTTTCAATCAAGAAAATTGCACCTATAGAAAACGCCCACAACGGACCCTCTATGACGTGGGATATTCTGTTGTGAGGACGCCGCCCAACCTTAAACACAACCCGCTGACATAGGAACTAACATACTATACAAACAAATAACATGTAAACATAAATATATATAAATTATGTGTATGATAGTATGTGTTGCAAAATAGGCTCAGTTTACAGTAATGGCAAAGTTATTTTTATGAAAATAAACAAACTGCCACTTTATTCAATTAAACATTCTGGCCTTAAATATTAAAGTTCATATATAGAAAACAAGAAGATCCATCGATGAAAATAGGACTTCTTAGTTCACTAATACTGTCTTCCTGTTAATATTGACAAGAATTGATCCAACTGTTCTGTGAAACTCTGTAATGTCTAATGTAAAAATGTCAACAACGCTGACCTACATACTGCATTCACTTGACAGGTCACGTGACGAAGTGTTGACAAAGAGCAAACCAATACTGCAAGTGTGTCGTATCAGCCACAGGAAACGGTCTGGTATCGGTAATCTGTTGACTTCTGAACTTCTGCGAGGTCAAACCCAGAAAGCTGGCCACCAGTTGATAAAGTCCTCTATTTATTCCAGTTAGTGATATCCACCAAAAGATAAGTATAAGTGGATGGAAGCAGACATCATCATCATCAGTTGATAAGATCTCTATGGTGTTGTTGCTCCACTGTAGTGTATGGAATGTCAACTTGACCTACGCAGTGGTGTGTAGACATGGATTGAGTGTATAATGTGCGAATGATAATAAGGGTTCGTGTTGTTGACAAATGTTCTTTTCTCACACTCATGTATGGCTGGAAGTCATCGACACCAACGACTGTGTACCTTTCTACAGTTTAATTGGACGTATACACTCGACAGCACAGATAGTGACAAATCACAGGTTGGCATAATACATCATGGTACAGTGGATAAATGGTCTTGCAATGTTACATGGGCACTCATGTAGAATAATTGTATAATGGACTGTCAGTAGCCAAGCACTCAGTATCGCCCATACATATATATCAACTGACTTCACTGACTGAGCACGTCAGCTTATAAATAATATTTCAGATGGCTTCTAGACCTAATCTCGTCTAGCGACGATTCTTCAACATAATGTTCAGCACATATTTTTCCATATAATAATATTGAACCGCTAATAAAGGGTTCTCATGTGTAGCAGTGATCTCTGGACTAATCAAGCGATAATACGGGCATCCCTTTTCTCTTCTTGAAAGTCACCACTTGTTTGGTTCCAAGATGGCTTCACTCGTGAGCTGTCACTCACGTTTGGATACAGATAATGAATCTGTCCTAAAGTTAGTCATTCATTAAACATTTCATTGCTCTGTAGATTTGATCATGAACAATTGACTGCATTCTACAGGATATAGTGCTGCTAGGAATCGAAGTCGTTTTCATCGAGTCAAATATATTCTCTTAGACATTCAAATCGTACCTATCGAAAATGGTGGCTTCGTACGAAAGTTCATAAGAGTTTCTATTATTACCTTGGTATCAGAAATATGATTCTGCCATTCCTTGGCAATACGAATAAACACTGGGGTAAAGCATACACGATAGGTCTAGACGACTATCACTTTCCCCACAAACACTGAGATCACTTTTTTTCCCGGCGACAAGCCGACATAGAAAAAACAGTCCCCATCAGGACGAAGCCAAATCACACCACACTCTAGCGACACATCCGCCGAATAGCCTTTGACCTCTCTAGAGACAACAGAACATATAGTTCGACTTAGATATGTAAAGATATACAGATATAAGACAGACTCGTCCTACTCAGACAAACAATACACATAAATTCAGGCCATAGATATTCTGAAGCAAGAACAATCTATTACTACCCAAACAAAGAATAAATCGCAGAAAACTGGATCCATCCGCGGAGTTCGATCGAAAGAGCCGACACAACTTTCAAGGGAAGTAACTCAATAATGACTTTTCCTTAAGCACTATTTTGTTTACAAAATATTTGCGAACATAACAAGTATACCAATGTATAATATTGTAAGATATCAAAGACTGCACGTAACACTATCTATCTATCTATCTATCTATCTATATATCTATCTATCTATCTATCTATCTAATGTACTGTAAATGTGTGTAACTGTTATTGTACTGTTACAATGTTGGGATTTTATGTTATTGTATTTTATTTTGTTACTAGCAATAACCCGTCAACCTTAACAGGTTATTAATTATAGTGTGTTGTTTCTGTTGCATGTATTACAGACGGTACTATCACTAATGTGGTCATTTCATTGCAGGGGACCGTCATTAGATACTTGTAGTGAAAATTATATGGATGTATTAAATATGAAGACATGGAGTAACCTTACCTAAATGACGTGGAGCAGTGATAATGATCTAATGGACCGTAAAGTGACTAAATAACTAACATTTCTTTTATAACAACATGTCTTGTAATTGTTCGTGCATCTTTTAAGATCTTGCCCTGGTCGGCTTACTGCCTCTGAGAAGCCATGGTCGACATACTGCCTCTGAGAACGGCGTTTGAAGTTTGACTAAACTCCAGTTCATGTACTGTTTATCATTTGTGTTGTTGGCTTCTTTCCATAATCAAACTGTTCATGCACACTTTCATTTGCGCATTTTTTTTTCTATTTTCGCGAGTACATATAAGGGGAAATAATACAATTATTGTCCAACTTGCAACCACAGTTACACCCCCTTAGTTGTGGTTGAAAGTTAATGCACTCACTCGAAAATAGAAAAAAGTGCGCAAATGACGGTGTGCAAAATGTGACTGCCGACCGACCAAGCACTTACGGCGGCAATTGTGCATTTTTGATGATGATTTTATTATTTTAGTAATATTTAAGATACATGTGAGAATAAATGGATTCAGTATGGAAGACGAGAGAAAGGAAGGGCAGAATGTTAGACGGGTCTATCTATCTATCTATCTATCTATCTATCTATCTATCTATCTATCTATCTATCTATCTATCTATCTATCTATCTATCTATCTATCTATCTATCTATCTATCTATCTATCTATCTATCTATCTATCTATCTATCTATCTATCTATCTATCTATCTATCTATCTATCTATCTATCTATCTATCTATCTATCTATCTATCTATGTTAGACGGGTCTAAACGGCCAATTCTTAACCATTCGAAAGTAAAGTTCGTTCGTTCGTTCTGTCTGTCTCTTTTAAAATGTAAGATATGATAACAAATATTAGCTCCGGATGTAGTGCGTATATGAATGGTGTTCACGCAAGTCCATTCATAAAGAAATCTTCACGCGCCAGCCAGGGTTAAGACCATGTCTGACCTTGGGTTTACCAGACGACGAAAGAGTGTTAATAAAAGACAGATCAAGTTGACGGTGTCAGAATAATATACACAGGCGGCCGTCAAGGAGACAAACTTTGAAACAGAAGGGAAAAGATAAAAGATCGTGACAACGAGGAAGGCGGTGGCAGAAGGTGCCAAAGAGAGAAGAGTAAACAGACCGTGTGAGAAAGAGAGAAGTTATGATGGTGTCAAGAGGGAGAGGTTATGATGGTATCAAGAGGGAGAAACTAACAGTCGGTGTCAGATATATATATATATATATATATATATATATATATATATATATATATATATATATATATATATATATATATATTTATATATATATATAGATATATATATTTTTTTTTTTATCCAGCGGCACTTGGGCTTTCAGCCCTTCGGCCCAATGACATGTCATTGCGAGGCTGGGGAACCTGAGGACTTTCCTTCCAACCCGGTCAGGAGCTTCGCTCCTTCCCATCCACAGAGGGTTTATCACAGGAGCCGTTCAGGCTATTCAGTCAAATTTCCGGCCGTAAACATTTCTTCAAACGCCGACGCCCGGGTTTGAACCATGAACACCTGGTCGCCAGTACAACGCCGAAGCCATTACACCAGCGCGGCTCCCATATATATATATATATATATATATATATATATATATATATATATATATATATATATATATATAGAGAGAGAGAGAGAGAGAGAGAGAGAGAGAGAGAGAGAGAGAAGAAATTGGCAAGCGGCGTCAGAGAGAGAAAGAGAAGTTGGCAGGCAGTATCCGAGAGAGAGAGAGAGATAGAGAGAGAAGCTGACAGACAGTGTTAGGCAGAGCCGGATTAACGTAGTAGCACAAGTAGCATATGCTACGGGCCCCGCGCTTTTAGGGGCCCCGCGCCAATAAATATGTACATAATTTTTTGGTCATCTTCTAATACGAGCGTTGATGGGAAGGAGCGAAGCTCCTGACCGGGTTGGAAGGAAAGTCCACTGACCCCCCAGCCTCGCAATGACATGTCATTGGGCCAAAAGAGATGAAAAGCTCGAGTGCCGCTGGTTAGATAGAAGAAAAAAAAATACGAGCGTTAAACCAATGATCTTGTGATTTATGCCATCTTTAGCGCCTTTTCATTTGGTGTCACGAAATTGTGAGAGAAAGAGCATAAGACTTAGTGTGACTCTTCATTATTTTAATCTTAACTGTTTGCGGACGGAAGCCATTTAAGTGGCGTTGAAAATTTGGTCACGTTTGGACGTAAGCCACTTTTTTGGCTCTAGGCGACTGCCCCTCTAATTTTGTTTCGTTCTTTGTGAAATGAATTTGCATTAACAATAAAAACTAGAATTTAGGAAACGGAAACTTCCTGTTTTAATTGAGGTATACGGCGTGATCGCACTCTCTTTCGATCTTGATTAAAATTTCTTGATTTGTAAGGTTAGAAAACTCAAAAAATGAGCAGTAGACACAGAGATATTGGACGTAATTATGCTTCTGGAAGTGAAAAACGTAAAGCGAAGGAAGAAAAGAAAGAAGAGATCAACTTGTGATATCAAAAACACGTAAGCTGACAGAATATTTTGATGTTCATGGTGGTGGTACTCTAACCGCTGAAGCTGGAAGTACAGGAACAACTAGTACTAGTGCAGGCTGTGCAGCAGAAAACATACAGCAAAACCCAGTATACACTGAGTCTGAATGTGAAAGAATAAGTGAAACGAAGAAGTACTCTAATGATATTGGTGACTGGCCGAACAATATAGATGACTGTGCGCGTGAATATTGGATATCCAAGGGAAGTGAAAAATGTCAACATGTTGATAGTGCCTTCTCTTCATCCGTGCGATTGTATGACACTGAAAAGAAAACTCGATACTGTCAGAAGTCTTATTTTACACATATTCATAAACTTACAAACAAGCAACATGCAAGAAAATGGTTATGCTATTCAGAAAGTAAAGGGCGCTTATTCTGTTTCCCATGCAAGCTTATGAGTTCAGAATGTTCATCAAAGTTTGCTGTGGAAGGGTTTAATGACTGGAAAAATGCAAGCAATCTATTGCGTCGACATGAAGAAAGCTCCTCACATAGACAAGCTTTAATTTCACTGTTGATGCGTAAAAACAAAGGTAAACGTGTCGATTCCCAACTTGTGAAACAAATGGACATTCAAGAAAAGTATTGGCACAAACTTCTAGAGCGAATAATTGAAGTTGTGAAGTTTTTAGCAGAACGAGGCCTTTCATTTCGTGGCAGTGATGAAATTGTTGGGTACCCTTATAACGGGAATTACTTAGGGTTGTTAGAATTACTGGCCAAGTTTGACCCTTTTCTGGCAGAGCATATAAGTACTCATGCAAACAAAGGATTTGGACATACATCATATCTATCTAAAACAACGTGTGAGGAATTCATCAATCTGATTGGATCCAGCATACTGGATCACATTCTCTGTGAAGTGAAGAAATACAAATATTATTCCGTTTCATTGGATTCTACTCCAGATATATCTAATATGGACCAGCTGACTTTGACTCTGCGCTATGTTTTGCCATCTGGACCAGTTGAAAGATTTGTGACATTTTTGGATATGGAAGGTCATAGTGCTGAACAGCTTACTAAAAGTCTACTTAATTTTTTAAAGGCAAATGACATTGATATTAAAGACTGCCGTGGTCAAAGTTATGACAACGCCAGCAACATGAGTGGCAAGTTTATAGGATTACAAACACGAATTAATTGATAATGATAAATACTATGCAAATTAAAAATGTATGTGTTCAAATATGTTTGTGTTGTGTTATTGTTTTTTTTAAATATAGGGCCCCTTTCTTAACATATGCTACAGGCCCCGCACTAGCTTAATCCGACCCTGGTGTTAGGGAGACAGAGGTTGTCACGGTGTCAAGAGAAAAAAATTGACATGCGGTGTCAAGAGGGAAAGAAGTTGATGTGGTGTTAAAAGAGAAAGAGAGAGAGAGAGAGAGAGAGAGAGAGAGAGAGAGAGAGAGAGAGAGAGAGAGAGAGAGAGAGAGAAGTTGATGTGGTGCCAAGAGAAAGAGAAAGAGAGAGAGAAGTTGAAGCAGTGTCAAGAAAGAGAAGTGTTTATGCAGTGTCAATGGCGAGAGAGAGAGAGAGAGAGAGAGAGAGAGAGAGAGAGAGAGAGAGAGAGAGAGAGAGAAGTTGTGCGGTGTCAAGAGAGAGAGAGAGAGAAAAGTTGATGTGGATCCAAGAGATAGAGAGAGAGATAGAGAGAGAGAAATGTTGATGTCAAGAGATAGGCAGAGAGAGAAGTCGAGGTGCCAAGAGAGAGAGATAGGCATGGAATGAGAGAGAGAGAGAGAGAGAGAGAGAGAGAGAGAGAGAGAGAGAGAGAGAGAGAGAGAGAGAGAGAGAGAGAGAGAGAGAGAGAGAGAGAGAGACAGACAGAGACAGACAGAGACAGAGACAGAGACAGAGTGAAGTTGATGTGGTGTCAAAAAGAGAAACTGGCAGATGGTGCCAGGAAGATAAAACCTGACATACAGAGCCAAGAAGACAGATGCGGGTACCTGAAGATATTACGTAATTGCAATATTTAATTTAGTTACGTACCACTTAAAAACACACGCAACATGACTCACTGAATCAGTTACTTTTTAACAGATGACCAAAATCTAATATACGAAATGAAAACTAATTGCAACAAGACACAAATGCACCAACTTCACTTTGTAGAAAATACAACTTGACAATCAGCACATTCAAGCCATGATCTATGAAGATCAACAGATCACGAAGCGCCATATAATGCCAACAACATTCTGCTCAAATAGGTTCCATGGTGTAAACATCTAGGAATTACTTCCACCGAAAATGGAAGACTTGACTGAGAAATTGAATCAAGTTGTCAAAAAGCCAGTGCAGTGACTTATCACTACTAAAAGCATCTAAATATCAGTATGGAATCCAAATGAAAATTGACAAATAGTATAATCTTACCAAATCTGTGCTGTTAATGTCAAACAAGGTCCTAGTCCAGAGCACTGGAAAGGAAAACCATATAGTGGGAGGTGAAGTCCCTGAGGTGAGCCATTAACATTACAAAGACAGACAGATTGAGAAATGATGACATCATACAATTTGTGGGAACTATAATAATAGCCCCTTCAGTCATAAATGACTATGGGAATGCGCCCCTGAGGTGGCAGCCCTCACTGCTTATTTTCCTGGTGACGTTTTCTCCTCTCTTCTGCTTGCTATGAGAGCTTCTTTTCGCCAAACCTGAGATGGCGCCGTAGATAGCATCGCCGCTTGGTGCGATAGGCAGCTTCATCCTCCCAGGCTGCTGGATTTATGTCCAGTGCGCCCTCGTGTCTCACAGCGTTAAATCTCAGCTGTGGGAACTATATTCTGTATGAAATAAATAGAGAGATAGAAAATTGAGTGGTTTGGCCATCTTATGAGAATGGAACTGATCAATTACCACTAACTGCCCTACAAGTTACAACAGTATAAGATTTGGTTTTAGATCACAGGGAAAAACATGAAGCAAATGGACCAATATTATTACGTAAATCCTCATCAGCACAGGCTCACACAAGCCAATACGACACACAAGAAATGGAATTGAAAAAAAAAAACAGTCCAAATTGTGGATACTGCCAACACCCAAATGAAACAGTTAAACATCACCTGTTGCTTTGCCAGCACTGCAAGAGATGAGACGTCTCCTCTTACAAGAAAAAAAAAACCCATCCATTGAAAACACCATATATAAGCAGACCTGACCAACTAACCAGAACCGCACAGTTTCACATTATAGCAGGGTTTCTCAACAGGGGTTCCACGGAAACCTAGGGTTCCGCGAGAGATCGTGATTAAAAAATAGAAAAAAACTAAACGTCGTTGTTTTTTAACCCTTGCGCACCGGGCGATGTTAGCGCTCGCAATGACCGAGCTGCCCCGTATGGCAGTGTGCAACAAGGCCGATTTCACTCTTGCACATACCATATTTCATTTGCATCTTGTAGAGTATACATTTGGTATAAGACTTTTATGCCTAATTAGATACGGAAAAAACAATCAAGTTGGAAATTAAAACAAAGAAAAAAACTGAAATTTTTTGTACCTAAACTACTGATTTGCATTAGAGTTGATATTTTTTTATGGGAAGGAGGAACCACACAGAGTAGGCTAATAAGAGCCGCGGTAGCACAGTGGTTAGTGCACTGGCTTCCTAGCTCGGTGGTCCATGGTTCGATCCCCAGTTGAGGTGGGATTTTTTAGACCGTAAACGGCTCCGGGGTCGACCCAGCCTCATGAATTGGGTACCAGAGCAACTCTGGGAAGGTTAAGGCTGCCGGTGTGATGCTGACCACATCACCCCTAGTGTGTCGATGGTCAAGAAAATATGGGCCTAACACCAAATTCCCAAAATGCCTCAATGGGCGTGTAACGTGATACTTTACCCTTCCTTTACCATGTCAAAATAAACAGATCCACAGAAAGAAAAAAATCCTTCTCTACTCAAAAAAGAATTGACAATTATTATTGCATTATTATATTTACAACCTACTGATCACGCTAAGGTAGCAGTAGCATGGGCTGTAGATATAATAATTTGTATGCAGGGGTTGCCTGAGAATATTATTTCAATGGTTCCTCTAGGATAAGAAGGTTGAGAAACGCTGGATTATAGCATCAAAGTAACCAAGAGCTGACTCTGAGTGATAGTATATCAAAGACAAGACAAGACAAGCTCTAAGGAAAACTTCAGCTCCTCACAACGCTTTACAGCAAACGTTGCCCACACAAGTAAAGTAAGTACTGCCTCGCCCCGCGCAGTTCCCAATAGATAACTGAAGAGATAACTAACGAATAGTTCCACAGCTCCCTAAGGTTATTAGCAAGAGTCAACGAATAATTAGGCTGTACATGATGCTGGCAACTTCATCAATGTAAAACAAATCAGTAGCAGCGTTGTGGAGTCGGCCAAACAATTTTCCGACTACTGAAATTTTAGAAGTCTGACTCTGACTACAGTTTTTTTTTTTTACAAGTCACATGGCGTAAAATGCTTGTCATGTCAGCATCTCGTTTAAAATATACATCCACCTACAAGTCAACTCGTGCAGAAATTGTAACACCATCCTGGCATATAATTGTAATAGTATAAATTTTGAATTAATCAGGGTTGTGGAGTTGGCCAAAAAACATTCCAACTCTGACTCCTCAAATTTTAGAAATTCAACTCCCGACTACGACTACAGTTTTTTACTAGTCATACGGCATACAATTCGGAGTCCTGACATTTTTTTTTTTACCGACCCCGACTCTATTGAAAACGACCGACTCCACGACTCCACAGCCCTGACTGGTAGAGAAATATAACGCTATAAGAGCACAGGGACGCTTTGGTGCTGGCTTTCTGCAATGGGACCAGCTACAGTGATGGTTCACTGTTCTTTTAGCTCAGGGAAGAACATAATGATGAATTACTACATTAAACATAGTCATCATCATCAACTGATCAGAGCATGTATATTCCCAGTAGCAACATACGGCTGCGAGACATGAGCACTCAATAAAACAGTTGGAAAAAAGATTACATCATTCGAAATGAAATGCTACAGAAGGATGTTGAGAATACCCTGGACAGAAAAAAAAAGACCAAGAGAGAAGTACTGCACTCACTAAACGTACAGGAAAATTGGCTCCTAAATACCATCGCAATAAGGAAGCTGACATTTTTCGGTCATATAAAAAGACATAATAGTCTGGAAAAATTAGTAATGGAAGGCATGGTCCCTGGAAAAAGGGGAAGAGGACGACTCAGACGACGGTGGATCCAGGACATCACAGAAGGTCTGAACTTGGCTTTGGATGATGCAGGTCGACTTGCCCAGAATCCATATGCGTTCGGAGCAGCTGTAATTGAGTCAACGTTCTGGAGAGAATACGTCACATGATGAACATCATCATCAATACCCGTCGGTTTCCTAAGGAGCACAGGCTTTCAAGAAACGTACCCCGAGTCATCCTGTCACGTGCCATCAGCTCAAGATCTTTTAGTGTCTTCCTCGACATGTTCATTTCTGTCTCAAGCTCTCTTCTCCATGTATTTTTTTCTGTAGACCTCTCCTTCTCATACCATGGTGATGCCAGAACAAGGACTGCCTTGTATTGCTATGAACAAGTTTTCTCAATGTGTGTCCTATCATCTGCAGTGCCTTTTCCCCATCTTTTATTCCATTGGTATTTGTCTGTTTCTTGTCATCAGTTTCACATTGGTGACCTTGTCATACCATTTCAGTCCTTCTGTTCTAAACAAGCCTCTGTACGACGACGCCATCTTTGTAGCCAATTTAAGTCATAAAAACTTCAACGAACTATGTTTATTTAAACGCAGTAACCTTGCAATATTGTTATTATGGGACATTATACTGAAACAACAACCCTACATTGTTACAGTTTATTTTCTTCAGCTGATAGTGGCCAATGTTACTACCAACGCTACAATAACCCGCATACGTAAAAAAAAAGAAGTCACGAAAGATAACTACCGCCACCTCTGAAAAACATATACTGTAGCTACTATAAAATAAATAGAAACGGAGTTATAATGTTCAACTCTACTGCTGTAATCAGTAAATTTTAATAAAGCGAGTTAAGCCTCTCTACCACTTAATCTGTACAACAAAGCTGTATCTAAAAAAAAACGATACGTTTTTTGTTGTCGCTCGGAAGTACTGATAATCTCGCTATTGAAAGCAGGCGTCTGTAAGGTCGCTGTGTTTTGTGTTCAGTCTTAAAGATAAGATTTTATCTACCTGGTAGTGATAGAAACATCGATTCAAAGGTTAACTTGACTTTCGCCCAAAGCGGTGTTTCTTAAACTGTGGTCATGTAGAGGTCCGTGTGCACAACCTAAAGTGTAAAACGTAAACATTTTTATTATGTTTTTATGTACTTTTGTTTTCCAAGAAGGCTCCATAGCCTTCATAGGACATTTATTGGAGTCTATAGCCTTCATCACATAATAAACAGCCTTCGACGGACAAAACAAATGGGTCCATAGCTTTCACCGGACAATGAAAAGGGCCCACAGCCTTCATTTGGTAATCAAAGGGGTCAATAGCCTTCACCAGACAATGAAAGGGGTCCATAGCCTTCATCGGACAGTCTAAGGGGTCCATAGCCTTGGAGCCGTTTGCAGTCTAAAAAATTCCACCTCAACTGGGCATCGAACCACAGGCCACCGAGCTAGGAAGCCAGTGTGAAAGAGCAAAAACGGGAGAGAAATAAAGTAAGAACGATGATGAAAAAGTTAAATGACGAAAAGAAAGATACACTTTGACACACTTCGGCTAAATCATACAGGAAGTATTACGAAAAAAAAGTAATAAATAAAAAAAAATTGATTTAGGAAATGGTTTGTAAATAATAACCAAATAACTTTGAAAGAATAATGTATATTATATTTATTTTGAACTTAACTAATGGTTTGACATTGTTTCAATTATAAATCAAACAGTACCTAAAGCCAAAATATGATTTTTAACATATATAATGACAAATTAAGACTGTTTCTATGCATTATGCACAAATCTACGAATAAATAATCGGAAACAGAATGCATTAAGCTTACTTACTTAGTCGTTCTCCTTCTACCGTGAGGTGTAGAGGTTTGGAAGAGAGAGCGCCAGACTATCCTATCGGCTGTCTTCCTCCTAACCTGGTTCCATTCTAGTTCTCGGTCCTTCAAAGATTGTCTAATGTTGTCCTCCTAGCGGACTCTGGGTCGTCCTGGGGGTCTGGATACCTGGCTCTTTGTTTCCCATGCTTGTCGTGGTAGCCGATCTTCTCCTATTCCGCAGACATGGCCAAACCATCTTATTTGGGACTGTTCTACTTGGGTCTGCATGGGGTGGGATTTTAGGCCTTGACGTATCGTCTGGTTGCGGACCATGTATCTTCTTGTTACTTCAACCACCTTCCTGAGATACCTCATTTCTGAGGTTTGGATCTGGCTTTTGTGGATTGTAGTCATTGCCCATGACTCGCATCCATATGTCAAGACTGGGCCATAGGTGGAGCGGTATACAGCCATCTTCGTTTTCTTACCAACCTCTCTCTTGCTGAGGAATCCTCGATTTATGGCCTGAAAAAGTCTCCCAGCTGCTGCTTTTCGAGCTGCTAACTCTTCTTTGATGCCTCCCTTTCGGTCTGTAATAGCTCCGAGGTATTTAAAGTGGTCGACCTGCTCCAGGACCTATTCTCCGAGCTTAATCTGATGTCTTCTTTCTTCTCGTGATATCACCATGGATTTTGTTTTAGAGCTGTTTATGGCCATCCCTCTCTTCTCCAGCTCTTCCTTCCATTCCTTGCAGAATGCATTAAGCGGCAGGAGTAATACTTCAGCATAGCAATTAGTACACTAAAAGTAGATACTGTAATTTTTTTTCTTTTTTTTTTTTGACGGCGACGGCGGTTCGGGTAATAGACACGTTCGGATAATTCACGTTTGGACAATTGACATTCTACTGTATTTTCAAATTCAGCGGGGTCCATGTAGCGTCGGTGTAGCGAACAGTCCTTTTTAGGACTAGCCCTTATGGGGATGTCTTCACGTTAGCTGATAAACACTAGTAATCAAGGCTTATCAGTAATGAACACTACACTAGAGTTGACTGAGCTCACTTATTTTTTAATGACGATTGCGCTCTGATATGACCGACGACGGACTTCGGTCTAGGTTGAAGGTGGCTTGCCTCGCCATAAGAAGGCAAAACCCTCAAGAGGGAAATCTTTCACAAATAGAAAAATGTTAAAAAATATGTGAAAGACATACGTAAATGCACGAGGCTGGCATCATCATAATATAGAAATATTGCTACAGAAACCACTGCCCCAAAAGCATGCAAATTCCTTGGTGCAGGATTCTTGTAAGGGGCCAGTTGTAGTGGTGGTTCCATGCGTCATGAGGAGCAAACAGGAAAAACATGATGATGACGTATTTATTACTATTTCTGTTGTTGTTATTATCGCTGGTTTAAAAAAAAAGGTAGTGCCACTATATATACTGCCGTATGGGTATGAAGTGTTCAAGACTTCGCTATATTATGTCTAAGCTTTAGGAGACGGAAGTAATGCTATGGGATTACCTTATTTTTCTCTTTTAATTGCTGGTTGAAGATGGTCGCATCCCGAAAGATATCTTCTACGGACAACTGGCAGATGGCAAAAGAACAGTTGGGCGACCACAGCTGAGGTTCAAATATGTGTGCAAGAGAGACATGAGGGCATTACATAAATCCAGCAATCTGGGAGGATGAAGCTGCCGATCGCACCAAGTGGCGATGCTATCTACGGCGCCACCTCAGACTGGGCGAAAAGAAGCTCCCACAACAAGCAGAAAAGAGCAGAAATGTCGAAAGGAACACCAGGAAAATAAGCAGCTTAGGGCTGTCATCTCAGGGGCACATTCCCATAGTCAGTTATGACTGAAGGAGCTATTATTATTATTATTATCGCTGGTGATTCATTTAGCTTTTCTCTTCGCGCTGTTGTGTGGACTGGTACGATAATAATTTCTTCTGTAATTTTTGCAATTTAAATATGATGGTGTGTGACATATAATGGAAATATAGCCTACAGTAATCTGACAGCCTTTGTAATTCCGTTAGCGTCCTATGATTTGCTAGCAAAACCATGCATTTACAGTCTGTGTTTATTCACTTTTAGTCCTACCTCTTTTTCTGTGCTTAACACGAGCTAACACAAGGTTTCAAACTTCCGTGGCCTGTCAGTCATAACAGGGAGCGAATCAGGTTTGTTTACCCAAGTTTCCCACGCGAGCTGATCTGTCAATCATCGGATACCTGACAGACCGCACGTGAGTAACGCCGGACCTTTTGAAGCAGACGCACGGGAAAATTTTTTTCCCTGAGTACCCTTTGATGTTCGTGCACAGATGGAAAGCCCCGAGCTTTGATCTTCAGATACGGGCAAAATCTACGAGAACCCCGTTACACGGATTTAAGTCTTTGATGGCGGTCTAACGCTGAGACAGAGCGACCGTAAAGCCTTTATCTGGGGAACTCAGGTTTCTGATTCTCTGCTATACACAATAGTGTGAAAAGAAGCATCAGCTATAGATCAGAGAACCATGATGATATATAAACTGTGGTCTCCTAAACCTGCTATCAGTTGTCACTCAGAATTTTGGAGTCTAAACACGTAGTCTAGAACCATTGTGGAAGATGTGTTAATAGCATTCGTGGGGATTGTCATTCTGATGTTCTGGTAACAAAAATTAGTGCTTACGTGTTAAAATGTTAAAGCTTTTACCATTACATTTCACTCAGAGTTCTAGCTGTTAAAAACCAGTGAAATAAAATAAGGCGTAGCTGTTTTATACCAGATGTTTCAGTTGTAATGCTAATTTTAACCACCCGCTTTCTCACACAAGAAGAGACGGTTTAGTTGACTGATATTATATGCTAGGCGCGACTGATAGTGGCAGAATAGAATTCACGTTATATTTCATTTTAAGTATTAATAGTAAGTGACAATTATTTAATACCATACGATGACCAAAAGACGCCGACAATTTAATAGCTATTAACAACAGGCGATATTTATGTAAGTGCGCATATGGACAATTAAATAATAATTGACATTGTAAGGTGATCGTTAACTTGCGCGTAAGGGGCTGGAAGGTTGCATACCTTCATCCGACCTGAAATCGCCGCGCTGGCGAAAAGCTGACCGTATAGGTGTAAAGAAAGTCCCCATGTGCCTTTTTAATTTAATCAGGACTGACGGAGTGGATAAGAGATTGTCTTGTCCCTGTCTGTGTGCATATATGTAGCTATATAGGATAGTAGCATTTTCCCATAATGTTTCTTTATTCCAAGCATACCTGATCACAAGAGCGGCCAGCGGATTTTATTTTTCATCATTTACTGATGGGTTAATGTTGTCTTTTTCTTGGCTTTCGCGTCCCCAAGTTCATTTGTGAACAGGATTGGCCAAAGATATACGAGAAACATTTTAACTTGTAAATTTAACTGGACTTACAAACCCCAGCATTATATTTTTTTTCTCAATTTTATCAGCCCACTGGGGTTGGGCAGAAAATAACATTATCTGACGACTGACAGTCGTATTCAAGAGTATCATCCAGAATTTACGCTGTTTCAGAATCGGCACTTACCATCGAGCCAGCCGATAGGATTACCATCATTTATAAATTGTAACAGTTTTAGCAACCACCTGATTCCCAATAATGGCAGTATTTTCCTCTGTTTACTGTGAACTCCAAGATCGCGGTTTCTACACTAACTATTCGAAGTGACATTTGTTCATCCAGGAATAAACCACCAAATTCGGCGTCCACCTCCTTAATCTTATTTGTTAGGGGATGTACCGGGGCCAATTTGGAAGATAAAAACACTGGCAATTTTATATTCAGGATAATTGCATTTCCAAGGGATATCACAAAGAGTAGGTAATGAGTGATCTAGTGGCCACGTATGACAGAGAGAGTGAATATTTTTCTTTGTTACAGGAAATTGTACCAGCCCTGGATTTTGCTTAAAAATTGTTTACTTTACTGAGTAGCATTTAGTAGGAACTTTGGTTTTCTTTACTGTCTATTCTGTAACATAGTGCTAACCTTTGACCTTTGGGTTATTAACTTTTTTGGGTTCTTTTCTCAAGAGGGGGAGAGCACATTTATTCTATTATTTCATATGTATGTAAATCTGATTTTATTTGATCTTTCTTTACATATGTGGAGTTGTCAAGTTTAATGATAATAAACAACAAAAGAAACTTAACTTTGTGTGTTGGTCAGACCCATACCCAATTAACCGTAGTTTTTTCACGTTTGTGTGTCTGTTGTCACATAGTTGTGTGTGTAGTTAAACTTATATTTACATGTATGAGGAGGGAAAGATTGTCTTGTACTAAATTATAGTCGTATAGATAGGCTGGACTAGAGAAACTTACTCATTCCAGAGATATATCTTCCCCTTAAACTGTTCACTCGTGAAAATCTATTTCTCACGCCTTTTATCTCACGTACTATCACCATCCACTCTAATCAGACGGGACCATAAATAACTTCCAAACCTATCGGTACGACATGGTGAAACATTTGGAGATCACGAGAAATCAAGTCCAACACAAAAATAAGAATCTTCAGCTGAAATGTCAAGTCGGTCTTATTGTATGGCTCTGAAACATGGAGAACATCAAAAACAACAACCAAAAAGCTGCAGACATTAAAAAATGAATGCTTGCGTAGAACAGAAGGATTAAAATGGTACGACAAGGTGACCAATGTGGAATTGATGACAAGAACTAGACAAGTTCGTGTTTTTTTTTAAATATACAATTTTGCCTCGTATTGGCGAGGCGCGTCCCATTCAACCTAGTCGATTATATTAGGGCGCACGTCCAAACATACAAGAACTTTAGGTCTGATAACGCAGTTAATTAAAAGTACCAGTGGAACAAGAGATGAGAAGAAAACGCTGGCGATAGATAGGACACACATTGAGGAAACCTGTTGATAGCATTACAAGACTTTTGCACACCACACGCCAGAAATAATGATGATGATTGGGGTGGCAATCGCGGCACTATTGCGAATCGTCGCTATGCGTACTATATAGATGACGTGGGAAAGTTTGAGACAGAAACAATGTTCATTGCGTTGACAAATTTTACCCTGATGGGGACACTGTGTACACTACTTAAGGTAGTAGACTACCTTGTAGGGTAAAAAACTCAAATTTTCCTTTCAGAATCAAACAACCATGGGTATAGTGTTAGTATGGACTTAGAATTTTTGTCCACATAATGACCTCATTAATTGTGCAAATTAGCTATCCAATATGGCCGCCGTAGTGAATAAATTATACACCTTTTTTAAAACATCATAACTATGTTATTTTTACAAGGATCTGACTGAAACTTGGCAAATTGAATTAGTATATATAGTTTGAGGTTTTGACCTAAAATAACAGATATTGACCGAAAGGTTGATTTGTAATGAATTTTCAAAATTTATATTTCTTGAATGTTTGATATTTGTGCCTCATTATATATGCATGATGGTCATAAAACTAAAATTTTGAATTCAATTGTATCAAGGGTAGCTTTCCCAATGCTGTGTGTGGTCCCGGCTGACGGGTCCTCCCAGCGCAGTGGAGGCAGCGAGTTGGTGCTGTGCTTAGGCCGGATTGCCCTTTTTCAGGGACCTTCGGTCCCGAATTGATTTTGGCTGGACGGGCGTCTGGGAGGCATGGTGAAATGGTTTTATGGCGGCAAGCGTAGAGTACACACGAGGGCAAGTTCGGGGCACAGCGGATTGATCAACCGCTTGCTTGTCACATTGATCACAAAAACAACAATTAAAAGTCTGATGTACCAATATACGCCTTTAGGTGTGACGGAACAACGGACAATTTCTTGTTGCCCTATGACGCCGCAAGGTGTTGTGGCTGTGGACTGCTTAGGCGGTCTATGGCCAAAGGAATAATAATAATAATAATAAATAAGGGTAGCTTTATTTCGGAATATGTGAATGGGAATTGTGTGCTGAGAATTCACTGTGTCGATATTGTAAGCCTAAGAGGGAATACGGATAGTATGCTGCCATGATTAAAACGTATGGATACTTAATTTGGAAATAATATGCAGATCAATGGATGCTTTCTTTCTTGTTCTCTCCTTACATGCCTTGATGACATCGTCCATAAGGAGTATGAAGAGGTAAGGTGATAGCATATCACCTTGTCTTACACCAGTGGTGGTCCTGAACTCTTCTGACTTATGGTTTACTGTCCTCACATAATTTCTGCAAGACTTGTAGAAGCTCTGTATAGCATGAATCAGAGGTGCTGGAATATTCTTCCTTGCCAAACAGTCCCAAAGTTTGCTCCAGGGGACCCTGTCAAACGCCTTTTCCAGATCTATGAAACAAAGATGCATTTCACTCTTATACTCAAGGGCCTTTTCACTCAGCTGTCTGAGTGTGAAGATTAGGTCTTGAGTACTTCGGTTTGCTCGGAATCTGCACTGGACCTCATCCAATTGTGGCTCAGCTAGGCGTCGGAGTCTCTGCTCTAGGATTCTAGAGTAGATTTTACCAGGGACACTGAGAAGGGATATGCCTCTATGGTTTCCACACTGTCGATTGTCACCCTTTTTGAAAATTGGTGTTATGATGGCAATCTTCCAATCCTTTGGTATGGTCTTGTTGTACCACGCTGCCTGTAAAACCCTTAAGAGTAATAGGTCGCCTAATGCTCCCATGAATTTAACCATTTCTGGTGTTATACCATCATGCCCTGCTGCTTTGCCTATCTTGATTTTCTCCAGTGCTGCCTTCAGTTCTTCCATCTTTATGTCATCTTCGCCATCAGGAGTTGGAAATATTCTTTCCATCTTTTCTCTTCGGGGCTAAGAAATTTTCTGGCATTAGACAATCTTTGAAGGAACGAACGAACGAACGAACGAACTTTATTTTCAAAGGGTTGAGAATTGGGCACGCAGGCCCGTCTGACATTCTGCCCTTCCTTTCTCCCGTCTTTTATACTGATTTCATTTATTCTCACATACAATTTACCCATCAATTCAAGGAATTCAACGTTGTACAGGTAAAATAATAGCATACTCACATTCACAGTATCTAATTATAAACATGAAATAAAATATGTTGAAAAGTACAAACTAAGTATTACCATGAAACAAAATATGTTGAAAAGCACTAACATCATCATTAAACCTACACTCGATATTATACCATTTGTTCGGAAAAATAATCATATTAGGGGGGCAGATAATCAGAACTCATAAAGTATTCGAAAAGTTTACGATTGTATGAATAGGTACTGAGGTTGTTATGTTTTAGATAATGTGGAAGATAGTTCCAAAGATGAGCAGCAGAGTAAGCTAAGCTTTTCTTGAATAAGTCAAGCCTAGGCTTGGGCACTTGTATTTTGTTAAGGCGTTGACTGCGTCTTTCACTGTATTTGAACATTGGCCACAGATATGTTGGAGCATTCTGTGACAGGATTTTGTGAACAAATTTAGCTTTGTTGAACAGAAAGCGCTTTCTTAGAGGCAGTATTTTGAGATATTTATATAGATCTACACACTGTGTTTGGCAGTTGTCAGAAACTAGACGCACTGCACGCTTTTGTAGTGAATGGAGTCTTTTTGTGTTGGACATAGAACAACCATCCCAGATTGTGGAGCAATAGTCAAGGTTTGTTTGTATGTGAGATACATAGAACAATTTTCGTGCATCTTCATCTAGGAAATGTTTGATTTTAGCTAACTGGTAAACTTTCTGTGCCGTTTGCTTAGTCAGTGCATGAACATGTGAGTTCCAATTAAGATGCTGGTCAACGACTATTCCTAGAGTTTTATGTTCATTAACGTTTTCAATTGGTGAGGTACCAATATAGATCTGAAGTGTTGTTTTCTCAGAATTTTGTAATTTTTGTCTAGTTGATATTAACATGCACTTTGTTTTAATTATATTAATTAGCATGCGATTTCCGATGCTCCACTTAATCAGATTGTCTGTATCTTTTTGTAACGATAGTTCGAGTGTGTTGCAACTCGTATCACTCGTGTAGATAGTACAGTCATCAGCAAATAGGTCACAGGATGCGTGTTCGACGTGTAATGGAAGGTCATTAATGTATATGGCAAAAAGTAGAGGCCCAAGAATAGAGCCCTGAGGAACGCCGGTATTTATTATGGTTGGGTATGAGCAAGAGTTATTGTAAGAAACTACATGTTTTCTGTCTGAAAGGAATGATTTAATTATCGTCACTAGTTGAAGGTTTACTTTTGATGTTTCTAGTTTTCTAATTAAAATAGCGTGATCTATCATATCAAATGCTTTTTTAAAGTCTACAAAAACTGCCCCACATATGTTATCGTTATTAATATTTAAGTGCCAGTTGTCAATCATCTTAGTTAGAGCTGTGTGACATGAATGTTTAGGTCTAAACCCCGACTGACTATCAATTAGCAAGCCGTTGTTAACTAGGTGTTGTAGTGTTATTTTATGTATGTGTTTTTCTAGTGGTTTGGATAGCGATGATATTAAGGAGATTGGCCTATAGTTACCAAGGTTATTATTGTCGGAAGAGCCAGGTTTTAAGAGAGGATATACCTTAGCGACTTTAAAGTGCCACGGAAAGTAGCTCCGTGCGATACATTGATTGTATATGTATGTAAGCGAATCACTAATAGCTGGAGCCGCATAACGCAGTATTCGATTACTGACTCCGTCAAGTCCTGATGAGTTATTATCTTTAAGTCCTAGAAGATAGTTATACACTTCATTAACTGTCATAAACGGAATGTTGGATGGGATTGTGTTGGTACATTTGTTCTCACAAAATACTGACAGCCTGCCTAAGTCACAAGGTGAATTTGGTATTGTAGATTTAAGACTGTTTATTTCTGCCTGAAGGTAATTGCTGAAGTCTGTGGGAGTAAATGAAGTATTAGGGGTTGACGAGACTGACAGATTTCGCTTGTTCGCTAAGGTATTGATTGCTTTCCATATATCTTTACTGTTTGTTTTGTTCTGAACCAAATTTTTAAAGTAATTCTTTTTTTCTCTACGAATTAAATACTGCACGTTGTTCCTCTGTTCTCTGTATATGTTAAAGTCCTTGTTTTTGTGAGCTTGATCTCTCTGCCTCATGGCGTCTAGCACTGCTTGTGTGATCCAAGGAGATTTGACCTGTCGTTTCACACGAACTTCTTTAGTTGGTGCGTGGTTATCAAACACACAAAGAAAGAAACGTATCCAATGGGCAATGGCGTCATCGGGATCAGAAAGCTGGTAAACACTGGCAAGAGGTGCAGTTCGCAAATCATGTAAAAATAGTTCACGGTTGAAATGTTTAAAACTTCTAAATTTAATACTGATATGTTTATTTCTTGGAGCTTTATATTTATTCTTTGACCACGTGCAACATATAGGGTAGTGGTCACTCATCGCGACAGTAGGAACACAGCATTCTATATTATTGTCTGCACAGGTGACGTAGATGTGGTCAATTATTGTGGATGATGCATTTGTTACCCTGGTAGGCTGGTTGACTATTTGTTTTAGGTTGTAAGATAGGATGATGTTTTCCCATGTTTGGTTTATGTTGCGCATGTCGATGTTGAAATCGCCTAGAAGAATAATTTCTTTGGCAGTGGTAAATACTTTATCCATCATAGTGGTGAAATCTTCATACCAGATGGCTCATTGTCGTGGAATATTCTAATCCACATATATAAATTATCAAGTAAATATAAAGCCTAATAAATACATATAATAAATAAAGGAAGAAGAATGGTAAAGAACAGTGCTGTCACAATGACAGTACTCGAAATCCCCCTTGTTTTCTGCTTCGTCTGCAAATTGTAACGCTTTCACGTTGATAGTAAAAGCTTACTGTATTATACCCGCTTTCTTCAATGAAACGTGTGCTGTATTTCTTGGAAAAACATTGAGAGGCACCCTGCGTAATGACCTAAATTAATCCTAACATTAATTATACTGCGTTACCCAAAACGAACGAACAGATGGACTAAAGGATAAAGAGAGAGGGAGGGCTGAAAATCAGGAACGCATGCAACACGCGTCGCGCGATACACAATTACTACTATCATGCGTGTAAGACTACAAGCACTAACTTTTTCGGACGGACAGTGATAAATTCACTACCCTTCCCAGAGTTGGGTTTTAAAATCATAAAAAACGCTTATTAGGAAAGATAACAATAGATGGGTTTACGGTTGAAAACATAACAGTACCCAGACAGCACATCTTCGAAACAGGAGGTAGAAAATACATATTTTGAACGCAGCCACGTAGCTCTTTTAAATTTGGATATTTGGGTTCCTTAGGGCTTGCTGACAAAGAATATGTAAAACGTTACGCAAATAGTCCAGGAATTAATAAATTATACCCAAAATAAAATAGTGGGGATGCCTGACAGCATGGAATCATTTCTGCTTATAAAATTTTTTTATAACGTGTTTGAAAAAAATCTTACGTTACAGAATTAGCCTACCATATAAACTCCAAATTGATTGGAGCGCAACAAATGAAAGACTAACCACGATTGGTCGGGCTATAAATACTATCTTTCGTTGTTAGGGGAGACGTGAAAAGGTAACATTTTTTCAAACACTTGTCGAAACGTGGCCTCATTGGCTAGACTCGCTGATATACTCACTTAGGAGCGTTAGTTCGAGACCACTAGTGCAAATAATCTTGATAAAGCAACAGTGCGTTGAAGCCAGCTCATGGTTGTGTTAAATAAAAGCCTGGAACATAAGCAGATGGGAATTTGTGCCAGTAATTGTGCCAGAATTCATTGCTAATCAACGTATCTGTGTTTATTTCCATGAAATTGTGGTAAGCTTGAACCATTCAGTATCTTTTAATGAAAATTGAATGTAAATTGTTAATTTATGCCTGTATATATATGTGTAGTTCAGTGGCAAACAGGAGATAAAGCCTATAATGCTCCAGCCTGAACAGAGGGTGTCGGAGGGAAGTAAAACGGCATGGAATGGCCAAATAGTACACTGACACCTGGATGATTGATTAGACAGAAATAATGCTGGAAGTGCAGAGGCGTGGTAACCATTAAGGAGGTAAATACTGGTATAAAGTATTTCAGATGAAGCTGACAGTTGGCCTAACGCTCTGAACTCAATGTTTGTGTTGTATTGTGCTCCGTGTAGAACTAGAGTATCAATTAGTTATGAAGTAGAAGGTACATCCTTCTTGTTTTCAGGGACCGTGGTCTTGATGGTACTGAGCAGCACCTGGTCAGAGCTTTGCTGAATCCAGAGTCGGACAGCATACTCCTTGGTCCATTTAGCTATCAGTGAGGTGTCTCCAGAGCCCAGAGGAGAATTCGAGCAGAGGAGTCCTTTCCTGCCGCCATCACTCAAGATAAGCTGATTTGGCCAGCTGAGCTCAACATTATGTCCCCTCATCTTGAAAGGACTTTGTAAAAATAACATTCAGAGGGGAATTTAATTGTCTTAATATCAGGAACTGAAAACATCTCCAATACTAGTCCCAAAAGACAAACTATTGAAGTCATGATGACAAATACCAACAGAGCTTGAACAAAACAAAACCAGTATTACCTCATATTACCACTACACAACTGACACACATAGGATATTTTAATAATATATGTCACTACAATATTCATATTGATAAAGTCTGTACATATACTTGTAATTAAAATTGATTGTGATTCCTGGTTCCTTTGTATTTGAATCAGGACACATATACCTTTATGATAACCATGAATACATATTGTTATTTGAAAAGTTATCAGTGACTCCTTAAGATATTCTCATAGAGTGTTATATGTATGTGAGTGTCACAGTGCTGTCAAGAGTAGTGGATTAAATTAAATTGTTTATCTGTCTGTTGTTGTGACTTACACTTCATCATACACATACCCTAGACACCTAACGTAGTCATCACACTATTCCAGAATAATTCTGACTGAGATATATAGATATGTGGTAGCAAGTAAGGTTATCTATAATACACTACTCTTAATAGATATAGATACCTTCACAGCTGATCTCAGTCAGTACACTAAGTCCCCTATAAATATTTATAACATCCCACTTCACCACACTCCTGCACTGGGATTTCTATAAAGATACCCGACTAGAAATTGTCCCTGAGTCGGTAGTTTTATTTCTAACCATATGCACTCGGTCTCTGCTGTCTCTAAATCGCTTCTGCGGCGATAACTAATAGAAGTGGAAATATATACTACAATACCTGTTTCTAGCTTTCTACTTGAGTCTCGCCGAACTGTTTTAAAACTATTTAGGACAATTTCACCATCTGATATTTTGTCGTTTAAGCGACTTTCGGAAAGTCCAAAAACATGAAAATTTTTATTTAGAAGGACCGAGGACCAGAATGGAACCAGGCCAGGAGGAAGACAGCCGATAGGATAGTCTGGCGCTCTCTCTTCCAAACCTCTACACCTCACGGTAGAAGGGGAACGACTAAGTAAGTAAGTATCAATGGATGCTAATTGTCTTGTGGACTTTGTGAATTAAATATGATATACGTGATGGAGAATCGTTGTCGCACTGATTGAAGTTGGCTGGTTACTAGCCTCTATGGATTACTTCTTTTCGCAATTTGATATTAATGGTGGCAAACTACACTATTACCCCTAGCAGAAATCACGAGTTTAATATGATGTGACAATATTTTTTTTTTTTTTTTTTTTGCGTACGCCCGCTATTACTCGAGGCGAAATCTCAGGTTAGTATGTCTAACCTGAGACTGATTTTTACGTGAGTATCTCTTTTTTTCTTGTACAGAGACAGGTGTCCCTCGCCATTCAGGCAGATACTCGCCGATTTCGGAGGTACCCATTAGAGCCGACGCTCTTTCAAATGTCCTCGCCAGGGCTCGAGTTAATCCAGTCCAAATCCCGGTCGACGAAAAAATCTTCACATGTCCTCGCCCGGGTTTGATCCTGGGTCACCCGGTCGCCAGCGCAGTTTGGTAACCACTACACCAGCGCGGCTCCCCGACAATATCTTGATATCGAACACTATAAAACAAACGCCACACAGTCCTTGTTAGGGAATCACCAGGGCAAGAGAGGCAGAGGTAGACCAAAATACACATGGACAAGAGAACTGGACACAAAAGTGAAAATGATAATGGAGACGAAGAAAGAATTTGAGCTGATGGCACGTGACAGGAGGACTTGGCATGTCTTTGTTGAAGGCCTATACTCCTAGGGGAGCTAAAGGGTATTGATTGATTGATTGATTATTTCTGCAACTACAGATGTACCTTACAGCGGCTGCAGGTAAAGATGACTATGGTACTGTTGTATGGGTTGATGGAACGACAATCTTTTCTGGTGTAGTTGTACTCAATTCAGTAATGATGTTCTTTAGTGCTGCAAACTGCAACTACATATATACTTTACATCGGCTGTATAGGTATTGACGACGATGATAGTGATGATAATGTCGATGATTATATTACCTGTTCTGTTATTCTGTACAGGCCACAGCACTTCATGTAGATGATTATATTACCTGCTCTGTTAATCTGTACAGGCCAAGCACTTCATAATTTCTGGTCAAGTGAAGAGCTTAGTACACGGAAGTTAAAGAGAAGCTTATACACGAACTTAAGTGTTATAGGAAATTAGTGTACAAATTCCAGTTACACACAAAATATCACACAAATTTAGTTTGACACAAAATACCGTAATGAATTACTTAATATTTTACATCTGATTTCACAAAACACAGGCACAATTTTCAGTTTGACAGAAAAGGTCACACTGCCAAAAACGTAGATTTCGCACATAATGTCACAAATCAAAGTTTGCTTTACGTTATATGTCATATTGCATAACGTCCAGTTTTATGTCAAACACCGCAAGCGCAAATTTAAGATTTACACTTGTCACAATACCTGTAGTAATTTTCACACTAGACGTGACAGAAATGACACCTGCTTACCGCCGGTACTCAAAATGCGCTATCAGCAGATTCTGTCCCAGACAAGCTGGCGGGAATAATTCCTCGTTATTACCGTAAAACCCGCGGATGCATAAGTGTTACTAATATGTCCACGGCTTGTTATAAACAGCGTGAAAGTAATTCAAAGTCAGCGGCTTAATTTTTGTTTCCGAACTCGGATGGCGCCCATTTAAACTTCCCACGGTGGCGCGCGCTGTAAATAAAATTTAAAAAAAAAAGAAGTAACGGTGAAGGTAGTCCCATAGCAGATACTGTCGTAGGGGAGTGAAGTGTAAGAGACTTCACTATACTTTGTATATGTTCGGTACTTCACTATACTAGTATATGTTCGGTACTTCACTAAACTAGTACATGTTCGGTACTTCACTATACTAGTATATGTTCGGTACTTCACTATACTAGTACATGTTCGGTACTTCACTATACTAGTATATGTTCGGTACTTCACTATACTAGTATATGTTCGGTACTTCACTATACTAGTACATGTTCGGTACTTCACTATACTAGTATATGTTCGGTACTTCACTATACTAGTATATGTTCGGTACTTCACTATACTAGTATATGTTCGGTACTTCACTATACTAGTATATGTTCGGTACATCACTATACTAGTATATGTTCGGTACTTCACTATACTAGTATATGTTCGGTACTTCACTATACTAGTACATGTTCGGTACTTCACTATACTAGTATATGTTCGGTACTTCACTATACTAGTATATGTTCGGTACTTCACTATACTAGTATATGTTCGGTACTTCACTATACTAGTATATGTTCGGTACTTCACTATACTAGTATATGTTCGGTACTTCACTGGAGCGTGACGCCACCGTATATTAGCTGTGAGAGGCAAGTGCTCTAACCACACTGCCAAACTCACTTTAATAGCAGATCGGAAATAATGTATGTTTCATATTAGAAAATGTGGACCATGCTGGCTATATTCCGATTTAACTTAGCCAAACTCACTTTAATAGCAGATCGGAAATAATGTATGTTTCATATTAGAAAATGTGGACCATGCTGGCTATATTCCGATTTAACTTAGAAACAGCTTAAAAAACACATCTCTCCTTACTTTCGTTTCCCTTCGATTATTATATTTTATAAAAAGTGGCTTTTTTACTGGTCTACCCTGGATTAGTCAATTGGTGTGGTTTGGTTTTCATTTTTTGCTTCTACCTAAACTCGGGCTTTGGCGTAGCTGGCGAGTCCTTTTTAGGGCTTTATGCTAGCAGATAGATAATGTTGGTCCTTTTCAGGACTTAGTATCTATCAACGCTGATCGGGTTAGCAGTCAACAGAGTTGACTTGGGGGGGGGGGGGGGGTAAATGCGCTCTGATAAAACAAAATAGGTTGAAAGGAACGCGCCTCGCCAGAAGAAGGCAAAAACCGAACCAAAAAAAAAAAAACACACGGACTACGCCATCAGTGCTCCGATCTCCTCCCTTAGATCACACAAAGAGGATCTCAGCACAGGCACCGGCGAGAATCCCAATGTGTGTATATAGAAATCATATTCTAGACATATTTTTGTGGTGGGTAGGTTTCTAATTTTTTAATTTTGCCAGGGCAGCGGCCCGATAGGCCTACTCTTTACGATTTTCAACTGCCGAGGGATTTTTAACGTGCACAACTTGCACTGGACCTCCTTTTTTTTCACCCATATCCGAGAAGGTTAGGCATCCGATCTTACTACCCAGGAGACCAAGGAGGAGTTTAACATCTTTAGGACCGGTTCTGAAAAAACAAAACTTTTCCATAAATTATATTCCCTCAACTAGGGATCGAACCCGGTACCTCTAGAACTCGAGGCGGACGCCATACCTCTCAGCCACTCCGACCCCTCATGAGTCTATTACTTCACATTTATCTTGTTCTACAAATGTCGAACTGTTTCTTATTTTACATTTGTCTTGCTCAACAAATGTCGAACTGTTTCTTATTTTACAGTTGTCTTGCTCAACAAATGTCGAACTGTTTCTTATTTTACAGTTGTCTTGCTCAACAAATGTCGAACTGTTTCTTATTTTACATTTGTCTTGCTCAACAAATGTCGAACTGTTTCTTATTTTACAGTTGTCTTTCTCAAAACTTTGACGAACTGTTTCTAGTTTTCTCTTGCCTTGTTCTACAAATATCGAACTGTCTTAAATTTCACATTTATTTGTCCTACAAATGTCGAAATGTCTCTCATTTGCCTTGCTCTACAAATGTCAGTATGTCTCCTATTTTATATTTGCTGTGTTCTACAAATGTCGAACTGTTTTGTTTGTTTAGTGTTTGTTTTATTTGCTCTTTGTCACTGAAAGGGTTGTATGAATAAATACAGCCCCTGCCTTAGAATCAGAGTTTTATTGTTGTTTGGGTCGGTTGCGAGTGTGCAAGAAAGTGATCACATATCACAACAGCATCATCATCCCTCGCCCCACCCTATCACACACATATATATATATATAAACGAAACGCTCTCCTGAGTATTGCGTTTCCCGACACATACTTTATCTGTCCCCTTTCTTCTATTCTACCATCCCATTTATCTCAGAATTTACAAATAAAAAGATTACAAATAACTTATTACATCTACCCGTAAATATTACACCATTTCCGCTCAGGTGTGTTTGTCATCCCACCAGGTCGATTCTTGACCGGCGCTTCTTATGCAAACACAAACTCTTGTTTGACCATCTGTGTTGTGTCTAATCACGACAATAATTAGTCGGGTCACACGAGCCATGTCAGCGCTAAGTAAACTCGCTTGGCCATTTACGTGCGAAAACAGTAGCACCCTTGTGGTACAATAGGATTTCTGTCGGTCATCCTTGCATCACCGCCTAATCTATCAGCAGGGATAGACAGGTAAACATACATACATGACGACTATCGCTGAGAGGAGTGTAAAAATGAAATAAATAAATATTAGACAAACATAAAGGTATGTTTTCAGGCACTCGTAAGAAATATGTATTATAAACATGAAATACCAAATATCTGCTACACATAGCAGAGAAAGAAAGAAAGTGCTACAATTGAAAGCACGCAATAAAAATCAGTACAAAAATGTAACTGATACTGCCGTAGTGAAAGAAAGATCGAGAGGGGTCGCTGTAACGAACAGTTTTAGTGTAAGGGGAAGTAAACTGGAGTATGTTAGAAGTTGAAATAGATTTTGAGTTATAGCACTTGCTTGTTAGCTATCGAATTATTTAGAGAGTATCTCGTGATAGTTTCGAGAGACAGATTACAGACAGCGTGAAAAGCGCTGATATATTTATTCTGTATTGTTTTGAGTTGGGTGAGAGAAGCTCGCTGCTAGGCCGCAGATGATTGATTGACTGAGTTGTGTTGACCGTGAGGAAGTCTCGTGACTGCTTTTGAGCGGGACGAGTGTGTTATCTAGGGAGAGTGTTCCGGGCGTTTTGACCGGGTAGGAAGACAGTGTTTTTGGGAAGTGTGAAATGCCTGTACAGTGCTGAATTTAAAATGTCGACGGATTTTTCGCTGTGGGTACAGCGTAGTATGAAACTGCAGTTTTTGATGATTGTGGAAATGTTTATAACTGCAGTGTGTAGTCTTTAAAGGCCATTATCTCCTGTGTGAGAAGCCCCATGACGTTTCACAAGACTTACGGCCATGACCTCCCGGGGTTTTCACTTCAAAAGTTACGGGGGTGCAACAGTGGTGTGCTAGTTTTATAGGATCAGACACCCGCGAAATTCGCGTGATATTAATTCACAAGTGTTAGCATGTAGCCTGAGTGGCGTTAGTATATGGAAGACAGACATCACATTTGAGAGCTGTATCCAGGCTGGGAACTGTTAACTCAAGTCGCAAGTCGCAACTCGCAAGTCAAGAAATTTATTACTCAAGATTATGAGATGTCATGATATACAGTGGCGTCTGTATACCAGTACAAGTAATCATCTGGCAGTATGAACGAGTGGTGTACCTTCTTTCAACGAAATTGACAGACGGTGACCCATTTCCTGCTTTCCTGTGCGGTGTGTTAGCACGTAGCGTGCTGAATCGAGGACCTGAGCGGAATCAAGGTGTCAAGTTCCAATGCCTTTCTGTTGTCGATTGTTTTACCATTGAACTTTGTGATATCCAGGGTGTTAACGGAAAGGAACAGAAGAGTTTTCATTCAAGATAAGTGATTATGTTTGCGATGTGAACTGTGTCACCTTAACTATGTCAACGAGCCTTCCTGTGCTTTGCATCTCCTATACTGTTGAAATCTGTTGTTTTTGTTGTCTAATTCTATATAGACATATTATTAGGATTTAGTATTGATGCTAAGTATTGATGGTTGTATGATATAGGATGACTTCCCTCAGATGATGTTATAAGGGTTCTTTGAAAAGGAATTGATGATACAAAGTTTATGAATAATATTGTTGGTATACATACTGAACTGTGTGAAATGGAAGGGTAATTGTCAGAACTTCTTGAAACATAAACTTGCGACATTAATAATTATACTGATGTAGATATATAGTTAACTGAGTGATTGAATCACCATGGATTTTGATAATAATCCTGCAGATATAAGGCCTATGTTGGAGAGTGCATTGTTGATAGGTAGAGATGAAAAGGGATTGAGTGGTCCAAGACTTGGAGTATGGATCATGGACGATTTGTTGGTTAATGTGTCAGTATCCCTAAAGTTATTTGCTGAACATAACTTTAAGCTTCTTTGTAATTCAATAATGGCTAAGGATTTGATTGATTTGCTACAGCACCTTCGTGTGTTTTTGAAACAGTATATTGAGCTTGAGCACGGACATGTAGTTCAAAGTATATTCAAAATAATCCACAACGGTATTCCTGATGAGCAGAAAAAGGAATTAGGAAGTGAGAAACAAATAAAAATCAACAAACAAAATGCTCTACAGGAAAGAGCCAATTTTCTACAGGATATTGCCGAAAAGAAGGAATTAAGAGAAACAGTGTCGAGACTAACACATGATCTAGATAAGTCAAACACGGAACTTACTAAAGTGCAAGCGGCGTTAGATGCTGCATTGGGCAAAGTTAAAGATTTGGAAGATCAAGTGCATTATAGAGATGGTGAAGTGAGGAGAGAAGTAAAGTTTTGACATTTGACAAATTAAATAGGAAATTAAGTGAAGAAATTTCACAAAAAAATGTTGAAATTGCAGAAAGTACAAAAAGGGTAGAGGGTCTACTCGATGTTATTTTAAACAGCGGAATATGGTCTACTGTCAATGTTGACAATACTAGACAGAAAGTTGTTTGCCAACAGGTTAAAAAGATCCAGCCCTATACAATCTTTGCGGATAGAAAGGTTAAATGTAATGAACAAAGATCGTTTCGGGGAAAATATAACTTTCGAAGATCTTTTGATTCTGATTCCAATAGCAACGAATCTTGGCGGAAGTGTAATAGAGAGAATGATAAGGTAACAGTCAGTCCTGATAGATTTCAAGCTAAAAGCCTAAAGATTAAACGAGTAACTGATTTTGGAAGTTCTCAGAAGATGATAACAAGGGATAAAGTTATAAGTAGTGGTTCCAAGAATGAAACCCATTATAGGCGTAACGATAAAGATACTTATAGATCTGCAGATGATATTGCAAACAAGCATATTGTCAAAGAAAAGAATGGAAAGAGTTTTTGTAGGAGAGATGTTTCTAAGATTAGAAAGTACCAAGGAAATTCATATGATAATAATTTTCCTTCTCAGAGAGATAAGAGACAAGTTAATGTATCTCAACAGTTTAATTCTCAGAATTTTGAAAATAATGGTACAGACAAATACAAGAAGAGTTTTAAGTCGTGCAATAATTTTTCTGACAGATTTTTTGTGCGGAGTAGAAACGTTAATCATAACAAGTCTAACTGGGATTATAGAAATAATAATAGTCTCAAACAAAGAGGAAATGATGATAAATATTTTGATCAAACGACGAATAATAAGAGCAATTATGCTAATTTTGCTCGACATGAGCCTAGAAGCATTGTTGTTAAGCAAAGTAGCAATGATAATGATGTCACAAATACTACTGCTTGTTATGTTTCTGATTTTGAAAGAGCAGCACATTGTTGTGAACTGAAACGAAGAGTCGATGACATCGTGGGGTGACCAGATTTCCACACGAACCACAGTGCGGGGTAATTGTTTGTTTAACCTCTCCGTTGTTCGTAGTAAATTTCACCATTCATTAAAATGGAATTTTCATTTGTATTTTTTGAACAGAGGCGACTTCTTGATATGGGTCAGCGCTCCTGTTTACGTTAACGGCTGTTTACGGTAGCGACAAGAATATAGGCCAAGATTGTGCCCGAGTGAGTGTTTTCTCAAGCAGAACATATCAGCGTGCTAACCATGATTCGACGTTTTACCCCTAGTGTTTATGAGATGTCGGCAAGACCTATGGAGATTTTTGTTTGCGTTTGATTTTTGTTTTGTTTGTTTATTAGGACAGTAGATGTTAATGTATTCTATTGCATAGATCATTATAGGTTGTTATATTATGATCATCATCTTTACGCATCATTTGATGTCTATTGTTTTTTTTATATGTATGACTGTTTTAATTATAAATTAGTTCATTTCGATGCTATTTTTATACTATTGTGTTTTGGATAATATGTAGTGTGTTAGATGGTAGTGACGTGTTGTTTACTATTCATGAATGCAATGAGCAGATTTATATTTAACCTTACTGGTTACAAACTTATGCCTATTTTTTATACTCTGGTGTAGAACTTGCAGTTTTTTTTTTTTGGTTTTGGTTTTACAGATGTGTTGGGTAGAATAGTTTTGTACATGATGAGTTTGCCAGCCCTATGCACATACTCATTAGTTGTTATGTTACAATAATTACTTTTAATATATCAGGTGGAGATAGATATAAATTATTAACTGAATAACACTGTAGCTAAGCTGAACGTGATTGTCAGCCGGAAATATTTAAAAGTTTAAATTGAACTGTATAGAGAAAATTAACAGCGTTTGCTGATATTGTTATTTGATTGAGAAATCTAGAGATCTGATTTAAGCACTTGCTTAACATACATTACGTTGTTTTCATGTATTTGCAAACTTGTATTTTGGTAATAGTGTGTTTTTTCTATGTGTTTCTCTGTGACGTATTTTTTGAAAAACTTACACGTGTTGTTTAGTGTTTGCTTAGATGCAGGAATTGTTATATGTCTCTCATTTTGCTGAAGCTAGTTTTTTGTTAATTTGTTAATTATAGATTTGAATTAATTAAATTAAAATACTATTTTTATGTAACTTAGCATTACGAAATATTTTTGTACTGTATTTTTTGGAAAATATTTTTTTCCCAGACATTGTAATTTTTTATTTTTGTTTTTGTGTATGCCTAGCGTTTGACTATGTGCTATGTTTGATTTGTAGAATAATGTTAGTTCTTTAAAGAAAGTTTTTTTTGTTTGTTGTTTTTTGGATGTTATGTTGTATTAGCGCTTGATTATGCGTTGGTCTTATAGCAATGCTATTACTTGTTTGTGTGGTGGCGATAATTTATTGTTGATTATGTATAACTTGTATAACTTGTTTAAATTACTGATTATGTTTTGTTTAGTCATAAACTATTTTTTTGTAGTATTAGTATAGGAATACTTTGTTATTTTGTTTTGTGCTTTTCGATCGTGTTTGTATGTATTTTGAAATACGTTGTTGATCTAAATAGTTATTAGTATATATTTTACCAACGTTCTCTATATTCATACCTTTTGCTTTCTATCTGTCTTTGTTGATTATGCTTCATTCCACTCCTTCTTTTCTGTTGTCTTTTCAATATGGTATCATATTTTGTTTACATTTCGTGCTTTATTTACGTTTCACTTCATTTTCCTTGTATACTTCTTCTTTCGCTTCTTATACTTTCATTCTATGTATTGTTACTTTAATGATATAACTTAATATAGTGTAGCTACTTGTGATATTTGTAATTATTTTACATATAACAAATTGTTTGAATGTAATATTATTGTTTTTTCCTCATATTCTGATTTCATACTTACTTTTATTACGGATCATTTTTCGTTTGCTTGATCTTGTCTTTTCTTTTACTATCGGTTGTTTCCTATTTAATTGTTCTGTATTCACTTAACTTGGTTTTGTAATGCATTATTTTTGGTATGCTTAATTGATTACATTGGATACTTCATTTTTACATTTCACTTAATGCTTATATTTCGTAGATGTCTTATTTTGACTTAACTTAGAGTAATTCTTATACGCATATGTTAGAGTTTCATTGTCCTCTTAATCTTTTTTTGGTTTTGGGGAATGTATTTGTCAAAAAATTGATAGAATCAATTTTTTTCTCTGGGGGTGAGGTAAGATGTAACGAACAGTTTTAGTGTAAGGGGAAGTAAACTGGAGTATGTTAGAAGTTGAAATAGATTTTGAGTTATAGCACTTAGTTGCTTGTTAGCTATCGAATTATTTAGAGAGTATCTCGTGATAGTTTCGAGAGACAGATTACAGACAGCGTGAAAAGCGCTGATATATTTATTCTGTATTGTTTTGAGTTGGGTGAGAGAAGCTCGCTGCTAGGCCGCAGATGATTGAGCAAATACTACTTTTCGAATATTTCAGAAGAATAATAATAATTACAAAATATTCTTCGTACCCCTTGTCAAATTTCTTGTAGACCTTGACAAACTTCTCGTACCCTTTGGGGTAACCCCTGGACTATTCAGTTTTTTTAACGTCACAGTTACACCCCCCCCCCCTCCCTCTTCCACAGCCCATTATGTCTCTCAACCAGAAAAAAAACGTCAAAACATACACTCGCACACAGTCACACTTACACATATACAACGCACAAACTCCGAGAATCAGCCGTGAGAATGTGCCAAGCTCGCCGAATCGCGCCCTACATTGACTGTTAGGGACTACAACCAAGCTCATTGACTGACACTGCGGTTTCAAATGTTAGCAGACGGCGTACTGCAATAACCGTCAAAAATGTATGAACATGGGTAGGAAGAGAAGAGTCCTCAGTAGTCTCCCCAGCGCCACAGATGTAACCCTCGTGGTTGTTAATTTTATTATAAACATATCTTATACTACTAGTACCGCAAACACCACCACCATTAAAATATGCTTACCACCACAACTGCTACAAAATGGCAATAACTACTTCTAATACTATAAGCATTACTGCCGCGAAGGGGCGGTCGGAGCGTTGGACATTTCGGGCTGTGACCGCTTGACCTTTCACGCTAGCTTTGTCCCTCCTACTTCACGATAAGCGTTTATATGTGCTGGAAGATGATACCGGTACATGTAAGAATGACAGACCTTAAATGCAAATAAGACGTTTTTACACAAAACGCAGTATTCATTCAAAGTTCAGTTGCCGTTACTGCTCTGACAGGTCAAACGTATGTCAGTCCCAGATAATAATGAATGGGTTTTATAAGCGCGAAAGTGGGAAATGAATGTTTGTGTGATCTGGTTTTTTTTATCCTATTGTTAAGTTGGAAAAGATCACACATGTGAAAATAAAGTCGAAATAACAGATTGTCGTGTGCAAAAAGGTCGAAAAGCTGAGGATAGGAGTGCAAATGTTAATTATTGTGTCGTGTGAAAAAAGGACGGGTCGTGTGGAAAAAAGGCGGGAAAAAGAAGAAATAGTATAAATAGAAGAGTTGTGGGCGATAGGTAGCGATTTCAGGACTTATGATTCCAAGGATACTATGATTTTAGACTAGAGGATTTTTACAAATAGCGTTAGGAGAACTTCGTCTTTGAGGATACCAAGACCAGTTTTTTTCTTTAGTAGACAAGTGTGTATATTATTCAGTCGGATTATATATGTTTCATTTTGGATAAACAACCATCATTTTGTGAAATTTACAGTGTTTGTCTAATTTCATCAATAAACTCTAATATAATTTTCTACATTTGCTGTTTGTGGAAATTTACAGTAATTTCTTTCGGATATAAGTTGTTGTGCTGAAACTGTTTTGCTTATCACCAAACTCAAAGGGAAGAACATTCCTGGGTTGAAAAAATAACAAAAGGTCAAGTATTACGATCTCTGGCGGAACGCCAGTTAGCACTTGAACCACCACAACATATGAAGGATAAACTCTGACTACATAAAATCAATATAACTACTAGTGCCGCATTCAACTGACGCGGGCACATATCTTCAAATTAATGCCGTAACCAGCTCGGTTATATCTTCAAATTGGCGCCGTGACCTGCCCTTTTTTCTTGGTGAAAGCAGACAGGCATAATCACTAATAGATCAAAGTCAAGAACAACTGCAGCAACAACAGGTATTGTATACACTACAGCAACAACAGCAGCAACAACATACGTTATATGCACAGCAGCTACAACAGCAACAGGAAATGCAACAGGCAAACGTCCATCCTGCTAACATACCCTTATCTGTAGAGGCCGAACCCACAATGACCGCGTTGCAACGGATAACAGTTACGCTATCCAATGTAGATCACTATAATAAATATAACCAAATTCGCTCGGTTATAACCCCCTTCACGGGCGATTCTAACACATTTCGGAGATGGCTAATGAACAGACACAGATATGAGAGCAACAATACATACTGCCGGAGAGAATCAGAGAGCACACCACATAACTACAATAGAAGATGCCAGATCAAGTATCGAGACAACAGCAACAACACGGGTCGCATAGCCACTGTCGACAGCCACTGGAACAGTCTCAATAAAAGATATTGTCGCATAGCTGTTAGAAACTTTATCAACGGAATCAAACAACGAAAGATATGGGAAGTAAATAATGTTACAACGACTGACCAACAAACGTGTATAATAACAACAGACGATGGACTAAGGGCACATATCAGACCTCTAAGACAATGGAGAACACCACTTAACAGACATCACCAGGTCGGTTTTGTGAAAACAAATGAGACGCAATGGGCCCCCATGATTAATAGTCAACCTAAAGAAATAAACGAACTACAAGTGAAGAAACCAAAAATGATTTGTGGTGCGACACAAAAAAACGTTGACAGGTCAAGTCAGGTCAATGACCCAGAACCACAGGTGAAGAAAACAACTATGATCAGTGTAGCAACACAAACAGAGAATAGAGCTGCAGTTTCAGCAACACAAACAGAGAATAGAGCTGCAGTTTCAGCAACACAAACAGATGTTGACCTTAACACTGACACATCATGCAGGCGTATAGGAACAGCAGTAAGAAGGAATCCTATCAAAACAGGTCCACAAGAAGTACAGGACATGGATACATCTTATAGGCGTACAAGAACAGTACAGAAGACGAAACAGGGAGGTGTAAGCACAGAGGAGATGAAGAAAGCACTAAAAGACGAACTGAAGGGAGCTAAACCTGACACAGTAGTACTAAAATATGTACAGAGATTTTGATACAGACTTATCAGAAAGGAAAGAAGAAATTCGCAGACTTGTGGTGAGAGTAATGGAGGAACTTAATTACTGGGGAATCAAAATAGTGGAAAGAGACGTGTTCTCAGATTCATCAAGTTACTCAGACAGTGTATCGTCAGATGAAGAAGATGAGTTAGAATGCACGGAGGGGTGCGAAATGGTGGAAAAGTTGGGAAAAGAAGTGAGAGAAGAAGTGAAGGACACGAGCAAGAAAATGGTTAAAGTGGATGAACCAAACAGGGGAGTTAAAAAAGGTAATAGAAGCCATCATAGCACGGCCTGAGGTTCATTTATCAAGGAGTATAGTATGGAGACTGCTACAGGAAAAATATCATACACACTTTCCAGAAACAAGAATTGAAATAGATATGGTTGTAACGAAAATGTTAGATGACGAGAACATGAAGAGACACCAGAGAAGAATAGAGCAAGCAAATCGTGAACGAAGTCAGAAAATGAAGAAAAAAAAGAGGTAAGACAGCTTGTGAACGATATGATGCAAGAGGAGTATGTGGAGGACACAGTTAAGAAGAAACACAGAAGCCCTACAGAAGAACTTATCACAAGAATGACAAGAGAGTCTAGCCGCACTACACAGAAACAACACATCGGTGTTCGCAACGTTATTCACATGATCACAACCATAATTCCCTACCCCTTCATCAGCCCCAACATACTCCCTACGCGACCCCCGTCGCAACCCCAGTGATTATGTGAAGCGAACATTTGATGACAGAAGACATACCATGGAACCCAGAGGACACGTATACTACAGATTTGAACAGCCCACGACCAGAGAACCCTCTTTTCCCTGGATAATATATTACAGCCCCAACGGAAATATGTAGGTGAAGACCCCATAGAAGTGATTTTAAGAGAGAAATTCAAGGTTCACCAAATAGCACATAAGAATACTGCGAAAGCATTTGTAAAGAAACAGAAACAACACGACAAAAATGTCAAGCTTGAAAGCTTTAACGGAGGTTACAGAGTGTACTACCGAAAGAATGTCCGTGATAACAAATTTGATGCCTGCTGGCTGGACGGCTTCAAAATTCTAGATAAGACAACCCCGACTAATTACAAAATCTGGAACGAAGAAAGAAATATCTTTACCAAGGCCCATGTCACGCAAATAAAAAAAAATGATCATCGACCCATTATACCACCTACAGAGACCACAAATAGGCCAATAAGAAAAGCTACATTATATCATCAACCATCCAGCACTACGTCAGAGTCTAGCACAGACAACGACGTTTCAGAAGCACAACAGCACTCCTCTAAAAACGACCAATTTCGTGAAGCAGTCAACAGAATGAGACAATATAGAAGCACACCCGACAGTGAAGACGACATTCCCCCCGCTGAGTTACGCGAAAGACTAGAATATCGAAATACCAGGTTACAGGCCGAGAAAGTTAATCCAGAACACCCTGACACCAGGATAGATTCATGCCAGCCTATTATACAACAAACATACTATAGAAACGAACAACCCTCAACAAGCAACTACCATTCTGATGAACAGTCGGATAGTGAAGATGAGACGCCCATGCAAGTGATTCACAGTAGAGCAATTTACAACAACCAGCACACTGACGATAATGATACTCGACACACAGCACCGTCTAATGAAGACAACGCACACAGCGCTACATGCACACTTGCAGAAGATATTATTCTTCCATCACCTCCATTCCGACACGAATCTGACCTAGATACAGCAGATCCCGAGAGTGACCACGAAAGTGTGATCAGTCCAGACAACACTGAAATTTCACACGGCAACGGGGCGCCCACATTCTGGTGCAGCAGATGGACATCGCCAACTTCCTCATGTCAAATTCGTAAACGTCCAGTTCAACGATTATTGGTTTATTGGAGAATCAATCTTCTCTAATAACAAAAAGGTACTCACCCCAGCAATAGTACCCAACGAGTGCTCTCTCTACAAATAGCACTCTCCCTCGTTACCCCCATCATCTAAAGTCACTAGTGTCCATTTTTTTTGGTAGGAAATTTTATTTTTTCAGAAAGATGTCAGCCTCAGTCAAGATCCTGCTGATGATACTGACGATATTGACAGTTACGACGTCTGCAACACCCACATATACTAACAAGTTATTATGGCGTCACACCACTGTGTTTTAATTGTATACAATTATTTCAGATTCTTCGGCGACATGGACTGTCATTAGCACTACATCTTTTACACCGCTATGTCAAGAAATTGAAGAAATTTTACAAACATTCTATAACACTATATTATCCCGGTTAAACAGAACTTTAAATTATCTCAGTTCTCTAGTTATACAAAATTTTTTTACAAGTGTTAGGTAGGAATTCTTTATGATTAGAAGAGTACCCACTGTACAAATTACACCACTTTTGCTTTTGAAAATCTTTATAATAGGACTTATGCTTTACAACAGTTTTTTCCCCCTTCTTGATGAATTTAGTGACAAAAGCAAACATACTATACGCACACACATATTTTTCCTTTGTGACACATGAGAGTTTTTTTGTTTTTTTTAATGTGTTAACTCATAGTTTTCCTTTTGTGTTATGGAAAGACCGTTTTATAATGTTCAATCGCATCGAGAATGTATTTTGGCTATTTTTCTTAATGATGCTGTTTACCTCAATGATCGTATATGGCTTCTCACATTATTCAAGCCAACGACCCTTTCTCACAGATATACGACGAATCAGACGTCAAATTTATTCTTCCCTACACATCCAAACGCCTTTTCATTTCCTGTCACCTTCTCCGACATGCTTCATCACAGACGGACCGTTTCTAAATCGACGCACTATTCCGAGCATCCCCCACTTCAAAAGGAATTTACCTATGTTGACGTGTCTATCAAATTCTATAAATACTTCTTCGTAGTCTGGGAAACCCCTTCACCCTTCTCGCATTCCTTAATTCAGTGAGACACTAGAGTGTCAGGACTATTGATTTTGCCTAGCATAATTGGTGTTTTAAATTTTAAGCTGTTTTGTGTATAACTACCATATGTACAAGAAGATGATATGTCCACAGCGGATATCGGTAAAAGATAATGAGGACATTGTTACCCCCACTGACACAGCTAACGCCCCTAAGACCCCCGAGTACATTCCCATGACTGACATTCGTTCCCCTCTGTTGAGGATTGTTTCGGGGTTTGCAAGCATGTGAATGTCTGCAGCATTCGCATGGTTGCACCACGAACCACTTCAGCTGAATGAGTACTGGAAAATCGCGCACAATCCTCAACACCCTCCCACGGTGATAAACCATACTCCGTCATTTATCCCAATATACACCCCACTCCACTAAATAACTGAGACATATATATTTTCACCTAAAATTTGACTTGGTGCATTTTGCAAGTTGGGTAAAACTTATATGCTAATCAACACAGTTCGCGGATAGGCGAAATACTACATTGTTACATGCAAACCATGACGATTTCATGGGAAATCGCTAACATGATAACGGATATGTTCACATGTTGATAAACCTCGAACTGAGAAATAAACATCACATATAGATATACCTGTATTTTTCTGACCATTTGTCACGTTGTAAGCGGAATGCTACAGTATTTTTTCTTGACATCTTGTTGTCCATTATACCTTGTATTGAGAAATAAACATCACATATTGATGTACTTGTATTTTTCTGACCATTTGTCACGTTGTAAGCGGAACGCTACAGTATATTTTCTTGACAAATTGTTGTCCATTATTATGAACTTGCATTTGTATGCGGATTTTATATTTGATGACGAACCTATAAACAGTTTGGTACTTGGTTCAGGGTAACTGAGATAGTTCATACTCCAACACCCGATAATTGTTTGTATCGGTATAGTTGTCCTCCCTCATAGTAACGACTATTACATAAGTTGGAGATTAGAGACATTTTTAAATAAATACTTTGTAACTCCATGTAACCAGATTAATAATGCTATATTTATATTTTACGACGAACACATAGACAGTTCACCAAACTTGTCCAGATTTTTGGTGTTTAAGACCCATATACATCCTGGTAAATCACTGACCGCAGTGGCAGAATTATGGTCGCCTGTATCATATGATTGTATTATATTTACCACGTTCTATATTGACAGTTACGAGAGTGTACAGCTCCAGTTCATATTTTTTATAATAAATTTATAGATTAACATTGCCATGTATGTTTATTCAAATATATATATATATATATATATATATATATATATATATATATATATATATATATATATATATACATATATATATATATATATATATATATATATATATATATATATATATATATATATATATATACGAGCTCGAATATTACATTTTTTTTTGCGTCCCACGGTCTGATGGTTGACCATTAGTTCTATGCTGTTAGGCTGATGTTCGTTGCAGCTACTACATTTAAGATTGTTAAATACTTAATGAATATTAATCACTTCTGTTAAATATTGCCAAAGTATTTTTTTTTTGTTTTTATTTGTGTTGTATGCGATTATTTTTTATTTTTTTAAATTTGTTTTTATTTAAATGTTATCATTAAGTATGTTATCATTATGGTGATGAGTAACGCACAGCGTTGTTCATATTGATATTGTTAAGAAGTAGTGTAAATCAATACTGTTCAATGGCGAAGAGTATTAACATATTTTATGCATCCCCCGTTTTACGCATTATAAATATACTGTGATCCCTCGTTTTACGAACAATTTTTTTTCTCTCTCTAAGAGACCCTACCAATTGGTTAGTCGTTTATAACAATCACTAGCACGAGGTACTTAGATGATAGTACGCAAATGTCTCCTTCTGGGATACATTTGTGTGGCCAGGGACGTATGTGACCGCTTGACCTTTCACGCTAGCTTTGTCCCTCCTACTTCACGATACGCGTTTATATGTGCTAGAAGATTATACATGTAAGAATGATAGACCTTAAATGCAAATAAGACGTTTTTACACAAAACGCAGTATTCATTCAAAGTTCAGTTGCCGTTACTGCTCTGACAGGTCAAACGTATGTCAGTCCCAGATAATAATGAATGGGTTTTATAAGCGCGAAAGTGGGAAATGAATGTTTGTGTGATCTGGTTTTTTTTTATCCTATTGTTAAGTTGGAAAAGATCACACATGTGAAAATAAAGTCGAAATAACAGATTGTCGTGTGGAAAAAGGTCGAAAAGCTGAGGATAGGAGTGCAAATGTTAATTATTGTGTCGTGTGAAAAAAAGGACGGGTCGTGTGGAAAAAAGGCGGGAAAAAAGAAGAAATAGTATAAATAGAAGAATTGTGGGCGATAGGTAGGATTTCAGGACTTATGATTCCAAGGATACCATGATTTTAGACTAGAGGATTTTTACAAATAGCGTTAGGAGAACTTCGTCTTTGAGGATACCAAGACCAGTTTTTTCTTTAGTAGACAAGTGTGTATATTATTCAGTCGGATTATATATGTTTCATTTTGGATAAACAACCATCATTTTGTGAAATTTACAGTGTTTGTCTAATGTCATCAATAAACTCTAATATAATTTTCTACATTTGCTGTTTGTGGAAATTTACAGTAATTTCTTTCGGATATAAGTTGTTGTGCTGAAACTGTTTTGCTTATCACCAAACTCAAAGGGAAGAACATTCCTGGGTTGAAAAAATAACAAAAGGTCAAGTATTACGATCTCTGGCGGAACGCCAGTTAGCACTTGAACCACCACAACATATGAAGGATAAACTCTGACTACATAAAATCAATATAACTACTAGTGCCGCATTCAACTGACGCGGGCACATATCTTCAAATTGATGCCGTAACCAGCTCGGTTACAGGGCACTGCCCGAGGGCCCACAGCAGTAGAAGGGTTAAAGCTCCCTAACCTCTCTATGCGGACTCGATAAGCAGGGTCCAACGACCATTTTTGCTCCGTGTTGTTCCCGAGGGCGTCTGAAGAGACAAAGAGAGAATAGGACTCAGAGCTGTAGATACGGGGGGGGTGTTCAAATCCCCCCCCCCCCTTTTCCTTAGGGTTGAAAATTATACTGTACCGGTACCAAAATAATGCATTAAACAAATATTTTTGTATAAATCCCCCCCCCCTCTTTTTATTAAGTCCTATCTACGGCCCTGATAGGACTACTTCACCTTAAGGCGACAAGTATGAGGTTATGGATGGGTATGGCAACATCATTATGTAACACGAATTGTCACAGAAACCACGGCTGCAAGAACACGAGACTGATTAATGGAGTATTTCTGCAAGGGAGACCAGCTACAGTGGTGGCTCCGTACTTCGCAAGGAGCGCAAAGGAAGATGATGATGATGATGATGATAATGATTAACCCTTTTTAGCCCCGGGACCCCGACTACTGTCAGTTCTCCTCTGCTACAACCACTACCAACTGAACGACAGTAACAGGATTGTCGACCCTGCTTTGCAACGGTAGTCCAACAATGGCCAAACTTAATGTATATATATATATATATATATATATATATATATATATATATATATATATATATATATATATATATATATATATATATATATATATATATATATATATATATATATATATATATATAATATATATATATATATATATATATATATATATATATATATATATATATATATATATGAGATCATGTGATCTTCCTTATTAGTCATTTCTGACCAAAGGAGCGTACCTCCCGAAATAACTTTCGGTGGCACGAGGTTGGGCAATGTTAGATCAAGCTGTTGCCCATGCAGCATGACCCGGCCTGGACGTCAGAGGAACGGTCTAGCCGATACAGTCTGACACCAGTAGCAACAGCCTAGTCACTAGTAGGATACGGAACTTGCCCTCCAATTCATCTTCCCTTTTAGTCATTACTGACTGTATAGGGGATACAGACACCTCGAGAGCAGAGGGTCTGGGAGCCGGACATTCTACGTCCCCGAGTCATTGCTGACCATATAAGGGAACGCAGACACCTCGAGACCCGTAGGTCTGAGGAAAATGCCGGACTTCTCGAGCGCTATCTGGAACGAACACGACTCTCTGTCTCGATTCCTGATGCTGGGAGGGCCCGAAAAAGGCACCACACACAGCCGTTAGAGACACATGTATTAGCTCTAGAATTGCCACAGTTATCCAAGTAGGATCGTGTCATCTAAGGAACCTCGACTGATTTAATGAGCCATTCGCGGTTTCACCGTGAGACAGTGTGAACTTAGACATGCATGGCTTAATCTTTGATATATATATATATATATATATATATATAAATGAGGATCGTCAAAGGTATCAACCTTTGCTCAAGATTACTCTTGGCAGAAATACAAATTGAAGAATGATGCTGCTATTGCAGGGAACCTCACATGAATTTTAAGAAAGCAAGCATTACAACTGAGATCAACTAATTCTAAGCTGTCATGAACATGTTATCTTCCCACCTCTTCTGTGAGGAAAACATTTGCTCGTATTTTCTGTGTCCCGAATTAAAATGATTCAGTCAAATTTTACTCTAATAGCTCTGCATGGTTATGCATTTAAAATAACTGAGTGATACGGGTGCAAAGCACTCAATAATGATTGAATCAACTATCAATTTGTATATACAGATAACAAATTTAATAAACAATTACAGTTAACAAAGTTGAAATAGAGTTGTTTATGAAAAAAATGAAGCACTGATGTTGTCTTCACTGATAATGACTTTAAAGTCGCTATCGTTAAAAAAGTTCTTTTGCTGGGCATGACTATAATACCTAACTAGCCAGGTGTTGATGATGCTATGTTGTTGATGTTGGGTTCCATCACTGTTAGCTCCCTAAAGGTTGTTGACTGTTCCATCAATCGTCAAATTCTGTGGCATGATCACGTCCCTGTCAGTAATGCTGGGGGTAACTACTCCAATTGTCAAGGCAAGCGTCTTCAAGACCCGTCTGATGTAGGCGTCTAGCATTGACTGATGGCAATGGAACCACAGACTTGTACCACAAACTGAGAGAAAACAAATGTTTCTTCTAAGTGTTGGGTCTCGTGACATGAGAATCAGACTCTGTTCGCTTCCATTACACCATTTCATCTTCCTAAGAAACTTTACCCTCCCTCAGCATTAATGTTAAACATAGTGAGTCGGATGAAAGTGCGTTTGGACAGCGGAAAACGACTATTGCATTATTTAAACATGTTTGAATATACACATAAACTTATAAAAATGTTAATATAATAAATATGTACACCATGATGTCACCATTATACTTTCACTGCTCCACATGGAACCTGGGGCTACGTCTGTATTCGGGTTCCTTGTGAGGAAACCCACACTAAACAGTCACCAGCTCTTGCAGTGGTGGTTCATGAATCCAATCATTTTTATATGCTGAGATTGCCAGCCTCGTTTAAACCTGTACGTCAACAAGCAATTTACACATATTAAATGCAAAAATTTTAAATGATAAAATGTACATAACATAATTTACCCCGATTCAATCAATCAATCAATTCCCGTTAGCTCCCCGAAGAGCATAAGCCTTCAACAAACACATGCCAAGTCTTCCTGTTCCGTGCCTTCAGTTCAAGTTCTTTCCATGTTTTTATCATTTTCACCTCTGTATCCAGCTCTCTTCTCCATGTGTTTTTTGGTCTACTTCTGCCTCTCTTTCCCTGTGTTCCAGAACAAGAACTGCCTTGTGTTGTCGATGTTTTCATAACCCAATCTATTGCTAGTAAGAAAAGAAATGGAGACAATAGGCATCCCTGTCTCACTCCCGTTCTTATCCTAAACGGTTCTGTAAGAACTCTGCATGTCATGTCTTCATAGGGCTTCCTTATTAAGTTAATGATCTTCATGGGAACTCCATAATGCCTCATCAGTTTCCAAAGTGATTCTCTGTCTACACTGTCAAATGCCTTTTCATAGTCAACGAATCCGATGTAAAGAGGTGACTCCCATTCCAGACTTTGTTCAACTATTATTCTCAATGTGGCTTTCTGGTCTGTACAGGATCTGTTTTGTCGAAAAACCTGCTTGTTCACCTCTTAGTTGCTTGTTGTCGTAAATTTATTTGAGAGAAAGAGTCTAGAAATAGTAGTCCGGTTTAGAGTGTAGAATGATGATGAAAACTCAGTGATAGAAATGTATAGATTAAATATGATGCTCCACAGAGTGCTGGAGGAGAGTAAAGACAGACTTATTTACGACAAATCGTTTCTCTCAATCTTTTCTTCCACTCTCCTGGTCAAACAATTATTTGCCAGTTTTCCAGACACACGTCTGCGCTCACACCGATTTGTTGCTTCAAACACTCAGACGACGTGGATACAGCTATATTAAACAAATAGGGAATTTTTTGGCTTTTGGGTATTCCAACACAGTCCGATATAAGTTTATGATGTTTATTTACCTCAAAAATCAAATCACAAAAAACCAATATCAAGTGTTACATAAAATTATCATAAGTACAGAAAAATGCAAATATCAAGGTAGGGAGGGGGTGAAAAAGATTGGTATCGACTAAGCCCTTCCCGCTTGTATTAGACAAAGATAAACCCAGTCTCAAGATAGATAATTATCAGGAGCATAGGAAAGTTAACCCAACAGTGAATTTAATTACTCTGAAAGAGGTGTTACAATATTAGTTATGGTGGTAGACAAAAAATACTGTTATCCCAACTGGTGTCTTCCCTTTACTAAGCAAAGAAAAAAAGGGGGGGGGGATGAAACAGAATTAACAAATTATCCCACTAAAGGAACAATGCCGGGTATACAGAAAACGTATTACCCGGTAGGCAAGTTAACAAATGGTTTGTTGCAAAAAAATTAAATCTCCTGTCATTCATGCACACTGTGCGGATCCACACTCATATATACTCACACACTTACCGAGTTGCAGCATCAGACAATCCATAGAATGATAAACACAGTGATTAACTCTTGACATGTGAAACTGTCTAGCACTTCTATGTCCCGCCCCAGATATTGCGAGTTTTTACTGAGAGCAAATATTCCCGCTTATCGCCGGACTTGAAGTTTAAAGAGTTCTTGTGTTTTATTATATAAAAAGGAGTCTATGGGATGGCACTGACACAATTCAACACAGGGGTGAAAATGAGGTGATGGCAATATTCCTTCACTGCGTGATGACAGCAACTGACCGGTAAAGTTTTTTTTTAATCCAGTGAGGAAAAACTAGGCTCAGTCACAGTCAGGTAAATCGGTAATCTCTCACAATAGAGCAGTATATAAACTATCGCTACTGGCACTGTTCATCTTCCAGTTTATCTTACAGATTGTAATTTAATTTGATGATAATAATCAAATGATCTTGGGTAGGCTTTCTTTCATGTAATTATGTTAGCTAGGCCGCACCGGACCACCACAAGATTTACTTTAAAAAAATGTCTCATCAAACTGTCTGGAAGTTTAAGAACCGAGTATGGAAACTCTGAAAGATTTCGTTATTGCTGGGATTGCAAAAGGTGATCAATCTAGAGAAAAAGATAGAAAACCCATAACAACATAATCATACTTTAAAAATCAAATAATCTTCTAAGCGCGCGATAAATTTCCCGTTAAGACTATTATATATACGCTCGCGTATTTAATTATGTATTTAATAAACACTGCGCGAGTTCTAGTGGTTAAATCACACATCTATAAATATAGGACTTAACTAAATTTATTAATTATAAATTCCTTCGCGACTTTAAAAGTTAATTTAAGCATTAAACATCTATTATCTTTTTGGAAATAGTATAGCAGGTATATCATTACATTTACAACTGGAACTATTGAGACGGTTTAATTTAATAGGTTTAAATTAACACAAAATCCAATGAAATAGAATGAATGAACTAGACCACTGATCACTTTACACAATATATATATTACCGTTTTGCACAGAAATAGAATTCACTGCAAATATAAATGAAAATCCATGGGATAATCTAGCAAGATTTCAAATATCGCTAGTGCTTCTATCAAGTTCTGGCCAGCGAGTGATGAAGTGTATTTCTACGTGATCTGTATATCTACAACTGGAATGCAAGATGAGTGGGACATGAGAAACTTGACAGCCTTTTTTGATCTCGGAAGGATTTTGGGGATCTGACCGCCAGACCAAAGAGAGAAGCCGCCCCTGGCCTCTCGTATCTTCGCTCGCTGCTTGCGTCAGCTTTCCCCGTTCGCTCTGGCTGCGATCGGTTCCGTGCTTAACACCGAGATGCGAAATCGTTTCAGGGACCACTACTGTCTTTGATAGCATGCCGCCCGTCCTTCCTGAGATCTCCACCAGTGTCTTTCTTCTGATCGCTCTGGTCCATCTTGCGAGCGGTTTGAGTTCGCGGAGATGATAAATACCTGCGAGAACTAGCTTCTCTGCTCGGGGATCGTCTCAGTGTCTTTGATCTCGTGCCGCATACTAGATGAGTCCCGGTGGAATCGGTTCGCTCTGGCGAAACGAAAGTTACAACAAATGTTCAGGGGTTCTAATGTTATGAAAAGCTAAAAGTCCCTTTAATCATCCATCATATGGGGGAAAACTCACTTCTCTAACTAGACGTACGTCACAATCGTGCCCACTTTTAGACATGAAACCATTTTTCATGTTTCATTTTTTTGACAATGGAGGTGACCTGATTGGTGATTTTAGGATGAGTGGTATCTTCAGTTTGCTCTTCTTCCTCTGTAGACCAGTTTCTACTCAGGAAATCAGCCCCGACATTCTGTCTTCCCGGAATATATTCCACTTTGAAAGAATAAACGCTTAAAAGAAGCGCCCAACGCATGATCCTTGCGTTAAATTCTTTATTGGCACCCAGAAATGCTAACGGAGCGTGGTCTGTTTGCACCGTGAAAGATGTACCATAGAGAAACTCATGATGGCGTCTGATACCGTCAATCAGAGCGAGACATTCTCTTCGACTACGCTGTAGTTCCGTTCAGCTTTATTTAATTTCCGACTGCCATAGGCAACTGGAAATAGCATGTTTGGGTCACTGTCATCGGCTTGAAGCAGTGTTGACCCGATGCCCTGACCTGACGCGTCGACCCGTAATACAAAAGGTTTGTTGAGGTCAGGCAACCTCAAAATGGGGTATGCAGACAACTGTCCTTTCAAAGTGCTGTACGCGTGTTCGCACTTTTGATCCCATATGACCTTATCAGGACAACCTTTCTTTGTGAGGTCAGTCAGAGGTGCTGTCAGTCCGTTGAAGTTCTGGATGTATTTCTGATAATATGCACATAATGATAGGAGGGAACGTACGTCTTTCTTCGTTCGGGGTCTTTTGGCTGCAGCTATTTTCTCCACGTTCTTCTTAATAGGCCAACTGCATCCGTGAGAAATAGTATGCCCCAGGAAGTCTAACTGTTCAAACCCGATGAGACATTTGCTAGGTCTGGCTGTGAGACCCGTTTCCTGTAGTCTCCTGAGGAGCATAGCAACCGTAGCAATATGTTCTTCATAGGTTTCCGATGCAATTAATATGTCATCCATAAAATTATGGATATGGGGACTTTGCAAAGGTTCTAGAAGTTTCCTCATCATCCTGGTGAACACTCCTGGTGCGTTATGCAATCCGAACGGCATCACATTAAATGTGTAATGTCCTTCACTAGTGCTGAAAGCTAACAAAGGTTTAATTTCCTCCTTGACTGGTATCTGATAATACCCTTTACTGAGGTCAATCTTGGAGAAAATCTTTGCTTTGCTGAGCTTGGTGAACAACTCAGAAACAGTTTGGAGAGGTTCGGGCTGGAATTCCGTTACAGCGTTTAGCAGCCGGTAATCTATACACAGCCGAACTTCCTTATTGGGCTTCTGCAACAGCACTACACTGGAACTGTAAGGAGATGTAGACTCACTGATAATTCCTGCTTGACGCAGCTTGTCTATTTCTCCGCGAAGTGCATCAGCTTTAGCGTACGGTATGGGGTAAACTCTGGTTCGAACAGGGGTCTCGTTTGTTAATTTCATATCAAATTCGATGAGATTTGTTCGACCAGGTACATCCGTTAAGACTGCACTGTACTGTTTTAGTAGAGCCCTGGTTTCTGTTTGTTGTTCTGGTGAGAGATTGTCGCCGAACTTGACATCTTTAAAGGATTCTGTGGGTTGCAATGGATACTCCATGCAACCATCATCATCTTCCTCGTCTTCCGTTGCTATGGCGACGGCCAGGAGATGCTCGGAGGATGGCACCGGTCTTTCCAAATATTTCTTAAGCAGATTTACGTGGAAGACCTTCTCCTTTCCTTTGATGGAGATCTTGTAATTGGTACGTGAGATCTTTTTAAGGACGGTAAACGGCCCTTGCCATCCGATGCGAAGTTTATTGCTTCCGGTTGGAAGTAGCAATAGGACTTTCTCCCCTGGTTGTAGTTCTCTCTCTTTTGCAGCTTTGTTGTATCTTTTAGCATGTTTAGCGCGGGCTTTTGTAAGGTTGGTAGTAGCTAGATCCCATCCTAGCTTTAGCCTTTCCTTGAGCTCAGATACATACTTGCTTGCAGAGACGACTGTCTCGTCAGCCTTTTGGTCTGTCAGGGACCGAAGTAAGGCTTCTAGTGGCCCCTTAATAGGTCTGCCAAATAAAAGTGTAGCTGGCGCGAATCCCGTAGACGCTTGGGGTACCTCTCGGTAGGCGAATAAGGCAGCCGATATATATAGGTCCCAGTCTTCCGGTTTCTCCTGACCCAGCTTACGTAACATGGTGGTGAGGGTACCATTAAAACGTTCCACGAGCCCATTTCCGGCCGGATGGTAGGGACTTGTGTGGATATGTTTGGCCCTCAAGATCTTAAAGATCTCCTCCATTAACAGGCTACGGAATTGGGATCCATTGTCCGTCAAAACTTGTTGAGGGAATCCCAACCGTGTAAAGATTTGCACGAGGGCTTCTGCGACATGCTTTGAATCTGTGCATGTTAGCGGTATAGCTTCGGCCCACATTGTGCAAGTGTCGACTAAAGTCAGGATGAACCTGTGCTTTCTTTTGGTCCTTTCCAGGGGTCCAATGATGTCGACAGCAACCCGTTCAAATGGAGTACCCACTATTGGCATTTGCCCCATAGGTACTGGGGGTGTCAAGTGCTTTGGTGCTACCCGTTGGCACTGGGCGCAGGATTTCACGTACCTGATAATGTCAGAGTTCATTCCTGGCCACCAATAGTGGTTTTTTATTCGCTGAATAGTGGCGTTTTGTCCCATATGTCCGCTAAAGGGAAGAGAGTGCCCCATTTCTAAGATCTGGCTTCTGTACTGCGTCGGTACTAGGAGCTGGTTATTCCCCGTGTCCGGGTTGCCCGTTCTACGATACAATACGCCATCCTTAGAAAAGATGTCTCCGTTGTGTCTGGGGTCCTTAGCCATGGGCAGTTTTTTAAAGCAGAGCTCCAGAGTAGGGTCCTTTTGTTGCGCCTCCTTCAGTTCGTTCGGCAACAAATTTGGCGCAGGCTCCCTCTCCTTCTTGGCTTGCCCTCTTGTGGTTACCGCTGCCACAATCGGCTCCTTTGGTCTCCCAATAAACACATATCTACATCCCAGGATAACTGGGTAGATAGGATCATCCATAATGGCCGCTTTAATAACACCTCTGACAAAATCAGAGTGTATTTCTACCAGTGCGATAGGAAGCGTCCTGGGTGCGTCACTCTTAAAAACTCCACTGAGTTTGACGGTTTCCTCTGTCTCCTGACCTGGTTTGACTAGGTGTCTAGCAACAATACAACTAAAGCTTAATCCAGTGTCAAAGAGACAAGTAGTTGAGGTACCATTCAAAATTACAGTTCCTCGAGTTGAGGGTCGGTCCCCCTCAGGTTGAGAATCACTGACATTGACTCTACCTTTCGAGGCTGTATGCAAACATCCGACGCGGTTTGGACCGGTTTGTTTGCCCTGATCAGACGTTCCTGTGTAGGGGTCTTCCCTTTTTCTTGACCTTGGTGGCCGCGCTGCCACGTAGGCTTGGTGGGTTGATCAGAATTGTTGTTAGGGGGGTATCGGGTTTTGTAGAATTTCGATTTTTCCTGGGGAGGTCTCTGGGTATTATTTTCTCGTTGGTTATAATTCTGAGAGGAATTAGAGGAATAGGATGACTGCTCTAGATTTTGTTTACGAGATGGCTCATCTGTGGGTTTACGTTTTGTGCTGGGAAGTTCGGCCATTGCATTGGTATAGCGTTCTGCCTTATTGAGTATGTCCTCAAGCCTGACTGCGCCCTGTTCAGCCAAAAATCTACGGGTTTCGTTTGACAAAGTTGACTTTATCTGTTCCACAAGAACAAGTTCAAGTAGTCCCTCATATGTAAGAGGTAGGTCAGATAATTCAATGCACTTTGTCAAATAGCCCGTGAGACGTGAAGAGAACTGCGGGAATGTTTCCGTGCTCTCTTTCCGGCTGTTTCTGAACATTTGCAGAAATTTTCGGGCGGTCATCTCAAACCGCTCTAGCAAGGCCTTTTTCAGCATGTCGTAATCATGTTGGTTGGTTCCCAGCTTTGTATATACGTCATAAGCAGTACTTTTCAGTGACGTTGAGAGTTTAAGTGCCCAGCGGGAACTCTCCAACCCATACAGATTTGCGAGCCTCTCGAATTTTTCTAGATAGCTGTCAATTTTCTCATTGGGACTAGGAAAAGACTCTAAAGCAAAAGACATCGCAGTTAATTGGGCAGACTGAGTGCTGGAGAGATCCATTGACTGCGACTGGGGCGAAGACGGCTCTCCGTTATTCGAAGTAGAGGCGCCCCGACTCTCTAAAGCCTTAAGCGCCAATTCATGCTGTCTTTCCTTGTCTCTCTCTTCGCGTTGTCTCTCCTTCTCTCTTTCCCTGCGGGCGTCCATCTCTGCCTCAATTTTCTTCTGCTCCAATTGACGATCGTCCGCTTCTTTCTTCCTAGCTTCTGCCCTCTCTTCCGCTTCCTTTTTCTCTTTTTCTTCTCTCTGTTGGTCCGCGTCATATCTTTCAAGTTCTTTGTTGACAAACAGGTTCGCGGCTTCTCCTTCTAATCCTGAGTCCTTCGCCTCCTGTCTCAAAATGGATCTTATCCTAATTCTCTCTGCCATACCAAAGAACTGGATGCTTCTAAGACTAGAGAATAGTAAGATGGAACAAGAAGGGGAAGAAACTCGGAACCGCTACGAGAAAAACCAAAGTAAAAATTTACTTGAGTTACCTCCTACCTTAAATGTGTTAACTTATCGCTGCTATTATTGTCACTTAAGACTCTTAACGCAAGCGACTATGCCACTAAAATGGTAAGTTACACTAGAAAAGAATCTACTCTTACTAACAGTAGAGAAAAATTTATATTAAAACAATTTAAAGAAAAAAAAAAAAATTCTGAAATTTTAATTCTCCACCACAAAAACTCCCCCTGAAGTCAATTATATGAGAAGAGACGATGTTAACTAGACTTAAAAAGTCAGAACAAGGCGTCTTTAGCTAAGCTCAACTCTTTTAACTTCAAAAACCCTTTAGTGACTGTAAAACAATCACGCAATCCCAGCAAATCTTATAAAGAAAAATGTAATGTTTCTCTGCCAGAGAATAATTTAAATAACAACTATTTTTGTTTATCCGTACTTTCTACTGCTGTGGAAAGAAAACAACCTGTAAATATGCTGTGTGGACGACCCAAATACTAAAAAGCGTTGTCTAGGGGTGTAATTACTTATTTATTTATTTCCCTAAATCACAAAGACAGATCACTCACACTCTATCTAGTTAGACCCAGACTTAGATCAGACTCAAAATATCTTTATCCCGGCTATGCGAATGCCTCAAATGTAGCTCAAGATGCAGAACCAGCCCACAAATATGTGTGCATCAAATGTATCTCAAAATTATCCCGGCGAGCCAGCCAAATATTGTCGTAAATTTATTTTGAGAGAAAGAGTCTAGAAATAGTAGTCCGGTTTAGAGTGTAGAATGATGATGAAAACTCAGTGATAGAAATGTATAGATTAAATATGATGCTCCACAGAGTGCTGGAGGAGAGTAAAGACAGACTTATTTACGACAAATCGTTTCTCTCAATCTTCTCTTCCACTCTCCTGGTCAAACAATTATTTGCCAGTTTTCCAGACACACGTCTGCGCTCACACCGATTTGTTGCTTCAAACACTCAGACGACGTGGATACAGCTATATTAAACAAATAGGGAATTTTTGGGCTTTTGGGTATTCCAACACAGTCCGATATAAGTTTATGATGTTTATTTACCTAAAAAATCAAATCACAAAAAACCAATATCAAGTGTTACATAAAATTATCATAAGTACAGAAAAATGCAAATATCAAGGTAGGGAGGGGGTGAAGAAGATTGGTATCGACTAAGCCCTTCCCGCTTGTATTAGACAAAGATAAACCCAGTCTCAAGATAGATAGTTATCAGGAGCATAGGAAAGTTAACCCAACAGTGAATTTAATTACTCTGAAAGAGGTGTTACAATATTAGTTATGGTGGTGAAACAACAAAATACTGTTATCCCAACTGGTGTCTTCCCTTTACTAAGCAAAAAAAAAGGGGGGGGGGGGGATGAAACAGAGTTAACAAATTATCCCACTAAAGGAACAATGCCGGGTATACAGAAAACGTATTACCCGGTAGGCAAGTTAACAAATGGTTTTTGCAAAAAAAAAAAAAAATCTCCTGTCATTCATGCACACTGTGCGGATCCACACTCATATATACTCACACACTTACCGAGTTGCAGCATCAGACAATCCATAGAATGATAAACACAGTGATTAAACTCTTGACATGTGAAACTGTCTAGCACTTCTATGTCCCGCCCCAGATATTGCGAGTTTTTACTGAGAGCAAATATTCCCGCTTATCGCCGGACTTGAAGTTTAAAGAGTTCTTGTGTTTTATTATATAAAAGGAGTCTATGGGATGGCACTGACACAATTCAACACAGGGGTGAAAATGAGGTGATGGCAATATTCCTTCACTGCGTGATGACAGCAACTGACCGGTAAAGTTTTTTTTTAATCCAGTGAGGAAAAACTAGGCTCAGTCACAGTCAGGTAAATCGGTAATCTCTCACAATAGAGCAGTATATAAACTATCGCTACTGGCACTGTTCATCTTCCAGTTTATCTTACAGATTGTAATTTAATTTGATGATAATAATCAAATGATCTTGGGTAGGCTTTCTTTCATGTAATTATGTTAGCTAGGCCGCACCGGACCACCACAAGATTTACTTTAAAAAAATGTCTCATCAAACTGTCTGGAAGTTTAAGAACCGAGTATGGAAACTCTGAAAGATTTCGTTATTGCTGGGATTGCAAAAGGTGATCAATCTAGAGAAAAAGATAGAAAACCCATAACAACATAATCATACTTTAAAAATCAAATAATCTTCTAAGCGCGCGATAAATTCCCGTTAAGACTATTATATATACGCTCGCGTATTTAATTATGTATTTAATAAACACTGCGCGAGTTCTAGTGGTTAAATCACACATCTATAAATATAGGACTTAACTAAATTTATTAATTATAAATTCCTTCGCGACTTTAAAAGTTAATTTAAGCATTAAACATCTATTATCTTTTTGGAAATAGTATAGCAGGTATATCATTACATTTACAACTGGAACTATTGAGACGGTTTAATTTAATAGGTTTAAATTAACACAAAATCCAATGAAATAGAATGAATGAACTAGACCACTGATCACTTTACACAATATATATATTACCGTTTTGCACAGAAATAGAATTCACTGCAAATATAAATGAAAATCCATGGGATAATCTAGCAAGATTTCAAATATCGCTAGTGCTTCTATCAAGTTCTGGCCAGCGAGTGATGAAGTGTATTTCTACGTGATCTGTATATCTACAACTGGAATGCAAGATGAGTGGGACATGAGAAACTTGACAGCCTTTTTGATCTCGGAAGGATTTTGGGGATCTGACCGCCAGACCAAAGAGAGAAGCCGCCCCTGGCCTCTCGTATCTTCGCTCGCTGCTTGCGTCAGCTTTCCCCGTTCGCTCTGGCTGCGATCGGTTCCGTGCTTAACACCGAGATGCGAAATCGTTTCAGGGACCACTACTGTCTTTGATAGCATGCCGCCCGTCCATCCTGAGATCTCCACCAGTGTCTTTGATCTCGTGCCGCATACTAAATGAGTCCCAGTGGAATCGATTCGCTCTGGCGCGGAGATGATAAAACCTGCGTTACAAACTAGCTTCTCTGCTCCGGGATCGTCTCAGTGTCTTTGATCTCGTGCCGCATACTAAATGAGTCCCGGTGGAAATCGGTTCGCTCTGGCGAAACGAAAAGTTACAACAAATGTCTATGGGCTCTTTTAATATCTTGATTAAAGCTTTAAGTCTTTTCCTGGCAAATAGTCCAACATTATCAGGGATAAAATCACTTAAAATACAGGTGGCTGTGGTATTACTTTAATTATAATCCCAATGTTATTCTGTATGTAGGGTTCTATGACTCGTGGTTTCCAGTACTAAAGTCGAGTTTCTTTTTTTTTTTTTTTGGTCAAATATCAGAAGACCCTCTAATACTTGGTCCTGTCCTTATGGTTGAATCCTGTTTCTATTCATTTTCCTTGCTGTCTGAAATGTCTTCTTGACGAGATGGAAATTCAGTGAAGTAACCGTAACATGTTGCAGATTATTGGCAACATTTTCGCCCACACATCCAAGTGGTTTCGTTGGAGAAAAAAACTCCCGTCACAAGTGGTTTATTTTAGCACTTCTATGCCAATCCAACGACGAATTAGTGTTTGATATAGGAATGGATCTTTTTTCTCCCACCTCTCATCTGTAAATCATTCTGCATGATACATTGACATACAAGATATTTTCTTTACATGTCATTTACAAATTCATCTGCTGTCTTTCATGACCATATAAGGTCTTAACACTGCCGTGTTATTTATCATGTAATTTGCGAGCTATCACCTTATTATGCGGCACCCTGGTAGCGTGTATCTTCCCAGACAAGAAGTCGGAGTTAACATTAGGAGTGTCGCTCAGTGTAGACTCTTACTACGTCTGGAGTTAGCTATAAACGAAAAATCAATGTGGCACGTCCACTCCTTCGCTACGCGTCGCCGATAACAAAGGAGAAAGTAACCAGGAGAGAGGGGTGGGTGAGAGGTGTGACAAGATGTGATAAGAATACCTTGAACGATGAAAGCGAAAACGACGAATACTGGAAGAATTAGCACGTAAGGGAATGACAGAATTATAATACTGGAGAGAAGCGAAGACCAGCAAAATAGAACGAACATATTTCGTGACGACAACCACTACTAATATCACTGTAATAACTACTACTTCTACCATTCCCGTGGGCCCATGAGGGTACCTAGAAAGAATAGTACTACTGCTTACTTACTCAAGCATGATGTAAAAGGGCACTGATGTGAGATTGTACATGGGGCTGGCAATCTCATCATGAAAACCAAATAGCTACAGCAACCACCCCTGGAAAAGTACATGAACGCTATTGGTGGAGGTTCCCTGCAAGGGGACAACTTGTAATTATGGCTCCATGCAGAACAAACCCGAAGGATTTTTCAAGATGGTGCGAGGTCTCGTGATCTGCGCCCCCCCCCCCCCCCCCCCCCCTCCTACTGTGTACAACTGTATGTATTCTTAGAGACTCCATTCAGTGGTACTTGAGCTGCATCGCACTCTAATTTCCGCAAGTGATTTTCACTGTAGAATGTTATCAAAATGTTATAGATTTATGTTTCTAAACTGTTATTGTAGGTAATTTTCTTCTTTTTTATTCATGTTTACTTATTTATTTGAATGAGATGGGCGCTGAGTGTTCTGTTTTTTAAAAAATAATATCGACATAGGAAACTATCGGTTTCATGTATGTAACTATTTTTTTTACTTTGAAATTTTGTTTAAATATTTGTGTGTGTGTGCTCTTTTAAAATGTTAATGTTTTTATTTATTTTTATATTTTTTTAAAGTAAACTTACCGACCACTCCAGAAAAGAAGCTTGGAAAACGAAAATATTCTTTTTGATAGAATAATGCATTATGAGATACAATTCAGAACGAACAGAACAGTCACAAAGTCTGGATAAAATGATACCCTTATTATGCAAGATACTCTTTGCAAGAATGGATACCAATAAAACAGCAAATATAACAATAGAAGAATAATGGACAAATAATTAAATGGATAATGTCACGCAGCAACGGATCAGCAAGATAATTCTACGCTAACTGTCAATGCAATAAAAATTAGAGACGATATTTTCAGCCCAGCCCATATAATTTGCCAAAAAGATGTAATACCAGAACTCACTGAAATATAAAAAAGAAATGGTTTATTGGGACGAAAAGTCTGCTAACTCTACATAAAAACCATAAAACAATGAAATTGCCTTTACGATTCAAAAAGCAGCAAAAAACTAAGACCACATTATATATTCCACCATGAAATTCAAGAAGTTATTAAAAAGGGCGTAGTGAAGATCGTAAGAATGGAAATAAAACATACGCTGAACCGGCTAATTCGAAATCAGAGCTAAGGTGGGGCTTGTCGCAAGCAGAAAATGCAAGGGATGAACATAATTTATGAAATGAGATGCTGAAAAAAAGCGACCATGTCGTCATAAAGAGAATTAGATATGAAGGAATCATGAAGTTAATGGGGACCATACCTTGCACCACCTACGTAATTACAAACATAAAACAGCGCGTACAAGTTTGTTGATGTTATAATAATACGCGATTGTAATGGCTGTGCAGGACTTGCTACGATAACAGTGTTAACGGAGTGATCCGTCTGTGGCGTATGGATTAAAGCAGGTTGTGGAGTCGGGGTCGTGGAGTTCGTTATTTTTTTTTTAGTGAAGTCGGAGTCGAAGTCGGTAAAAAATGTCCCGGCTCAAAATTTACGAGACTTAAGTCAAAGCAGATCCACGTTTGATCCATGCAAGGGGGCGAGGAGCTTAAAAAAATGCGAAATAACATTTTAAAGTAGAACTCCTAAGACCCCATTTCTTGTTCAAGTACATCCAGTTTTTACATAATGTAGGAACATTTCAATTGCTTCTGATCATAAATAGAAAAACACAAACAACAACAACACAAAAAGTAATACGTCTTACTAAGAGAAAGGACAAGGAAACCTACGTTGCGGCCACAAGGCCTTCGCCAGGGACAGACAAACAAAAGACAGAGGGAAAGAAAGTGAGAATTAAGTGGAGAACATGAAACTATAGAAATAAGAGAAAAATACTCCCTTATAGTGTCACATATCGGAGCGAAAATGGCCGGTACTGAACCGGAAACCGGAAGTGAATAGTACATTGAAACTATAAATACAAAATAACGAAAACAAGGAGGCAAGGGAAAGTAACCCACCGCGAAAATGTAGAAGACAAATTAAAATAGGAGAGCGACGGAACGAACGGAATAAGTTGTCTTCTCTTTGTTACTTTCACAATTGCCTCCACGGCTGGCGGAGTTGTGGATTTTAAAGTTGCTACCATAAGTGAAATGGGTTCATTTTCGATACAAGACAACAGGAGGCTGAGACGCTTGGGAGTCATGACCCAAGTGGCCCCGCCCCCCTTAGAGTGTAAAGGAGTATACTGGGCCGAAACACTTATCGAACGGGGGGACTCCTTCTGATGATCAGATCGCCTCCTGTTGTATCGCTCTGTAAAGAGTTTCCTATCAATTTTATGCCATATCACTAGTTAACAAAAACTTTAGTCGGAGTCTGGTTTCTAAAATTTCCAGAGTGGGAAAATTTGTTGGCTGACTCCACAGCCATGGGGTGCAGTAGAAGCTAGTTCAGATAAAGGTATTACTCAAGAAATATATAGCGAGAATGAAAGTGTTTATTTACAGGGGTTGGGAGCCGCGCTGGTGTAATGGTTACAACGTTGAGCTGGCGACCAGGTTTTCATAGTTCAAGCCCGGGCGTCAGCATTTGAAGAAGTGTCAACGACCGGGATTTTGACTGAATAACATGAACGGCTTCTGAGATAAACCCTCTTTGGATGGGAAGGAGCGAAGCTCTTGACCGGGTTGGAAGGAAAGTCCTGAGGTTCCCCTTCCTCGCAATGACATATCATTGTTCCGAAGGGCTGAAAGCACAAGTGCCGCTGGTTAAGGAAAATAAAAAAATCTACATGGGTATTTCTGAGGGATAATGTAACAGTAACTATAAATAGCTCGAGGTAGAGAGGAGAAGCTCGACAAAGTTTTTCTCCTGCCACCCTTTCTTAGAGAAAACATAGATGGATACAGAATTTGGCACCACAAGTAAGCCCCCAGCTGAAGAAATTAGTTCAGCACTAAATATAAGTATGAAAACAAATGCTTATTAATGTAATTCAGTAACTCCAACTTATATTTTATATTTGAAAATATGAAACGGAAAATGTTTATTAAATAATTAAGTGTAGTAACAAAATAATAGTGTAAAAATTAGATATACAGAAATTTACACATTAATATAAGATTATTGTCGTTGTTATCAGAGGGATGAATATGCCAGATTTATTTTATCTCTTCCTTGAGGAAAAAAAAAGAAACATTTATAAGGTAAAAGATGTCTATTGCTGGGCAATGGTTGAATTTTAAAAAAATCTCCCTGAGCGTCCATCATATAACTCGGGGGATATGATGAAAAAATCACCATTCTTTAAGTTCATTTAATTGAAAAACTGCGACTCTACAACGGCAAGTGCAATGGCTTGTGCCTGGGTGAACATGTTTAAGTATGTATACACCTCTGCTTTTGGTTCCCTGTGAGAACTAGCACGAAGCTATCATCGACGCTTTGCTGTGGTGGTTCATGAATATATCATTTTCGCATGCTGAGGTTGCCAGCCTCGAATGGACCTGTATAACCATCAGCATGTTCAAATATGTCAAATTCAAAGTATATAAAATATGTTACAATTCACCCCAATAGGGATGATAGACTTCTTGCTCAGTTGAATAGTCTTGGCAACTTGATGGAGATGCCTCGACCACGCGTCAGGGGTATTATTTCTAGTTAAAACCCCTCTGTGACTTTGTGAGTAGGTCCTGTAGGAGTCAGGTTTCCGTATCAAAAGGTAGATATTTCTTGCTGTAGTCTTCAGAAGGAGTTCCAATACGTGTTTGTCCAGTTCTATAAGGTCAGCGTCCTAACTCTATTCTTTCCTGGCTTCAGTCCGAGCTGTCTACTTTGACGATTCTTGAATGCTGCAGTGTGTTTTAGCCTCAGAATTTGCTAGGTTATATTGCAGTTTTCCTGCCCACGCTTCCACCTGGAATTCCCGACAAAACTTCCAATCAGAATAAATGTTTATTTTTTACTCTCATGTGATCGGATCCTTGAGCTAGAATGTAGTGGGTCAGGGTACCAGTTATTTACTTTCCCCTGCGTGTTTTAAAATATCATTTTTAAACTTAAACACATGACCTTTTCTTCCATATATGGCCCGACTTCTTCCGTCACTCTCAGGAAACCTTTCAATTACAATTTGTAACCTCACCTGCAGATAGTCTCCTCGCTAATTTGTCGACCCAGATGGGTTTCTCTGTAAAACTTATCTCTGCACCCAGACATTTTCGCAGACAACATTTGGTTTTCCTTTTGTATTATCCGCCCACGTGTCTAAACGCGTTTGTAGTGAACAGTGTGCTTAGACGGACATGCTGGTCTTTGCGGAAGAGGATTAGGTAAATGTCATCAATCACTTTCCCGTTTACCGTAGGAAATCAATCTGGTTCAACAACTTAAGCGATTACAATTAATCCTTAAGGATGGTTAATCAGCCGTGAAATAACTCTAACGCAGTGTGAACAGAGGTCAACCGGTGATTGAGGCATGGCGGGGCACAAGTTTATGTGCGTAAAATGAAGAAATAAATGGAGAAAGTAGGAGGGAAAGAAGGGGAGTAAAAGGACACAATTAAATTCCGTCACACGCCTACCTTTTACTAACGTACTAGCTTCTTTTGATTCTACGTTTGTTAAATAACTATTGATCATTACATTTGTTATATGTTTTTTTTTTTTTACAAATTCATAGTTCATTCAGTTATTACAGAGAGAAGTGCACACGCGTGAATCAGTATCTTTAATATATATCTATATAGAGCTAATAAGTAAAACTTTACTGTTAGTTTAGTTGGGAGCTCGAACGAGCTAAATTATATAATATTTCTTCATAAACGGCGGCGGGCAGATAAAAATAAACATTGCTGTGACGAAGTAAAAATCGCCTTCTATTCTCTCTGTCAATCTTTCATCATACCAGTTCTCTTTCCTCTAGAAAATCCACCACTCGTCTAAAAATCAGAACTCCCATTTTTTTTCTGAATGCAATTCCTTTCTCTTTGTTCTATGTTTTACTGGCAAAAAGTCTTTCGACTCCTCGTCATGAACTTTTGACCGTGGTTTAGTAACATGGGTTTTCCCCTGGGAATAATTACACTTTTAGCAAACTGGTAAGGCAGTCGTAGTGTTAAGTGACTTTTGACCTCAGCAACCAGCAAGGAGTTCTCCTTTATCGCCTGGTATCAGAATGCCAAGTACCGGCCAGTGTGTGTGTGTGGTTGGGGATGGAACGAAATGTCAACATTAGTTCATGTCCACCACCCCTAACGTAGGCAGATTAAATCCACCAAACAGAACAGGAAATTTAGGCGCAATTCTCGAAGCGGCATTCTCTCGCTAGCCGGCAGACCGGCCTGGACAAGATGGTCCTGTCAAGGCAATTACAGAGGGGAACGGTCCAGTCGTAAACAGCATTGGTTAGTTGAGCGCAGTAAGTGATCTAATATTGTTTATTTGAATACGTGAATAATAATTCATACGTTTATCTACAGCATATTATTTCAGTATCTTTTGTTAGACAAAGTTCTAAATGTACTTTCTTCTTCACTGTGACAGCAATTAATGTCCTTGATTTTGTACAGGAGACAACGGCATTATGTATACTGAAGGTTTCATCTATGAACTACCCTTGTCCTGTTTTATACTGAATGATTTCTACTAATTCTACTGTATGATTTCAGCCATGATTATCCTTGTCATATTTTAATCCTGAACTGATTTCTGCAAATATCCTTATTATGTTTTAATGTGTTTATGTGCATGTGTTTATGGTGGTATTGTCAGGGTATATGACTGTTTATAACATAACCATAAAACTATGTAATATAATGACTGACTTGTAAGCCAATGGTTCTCAAGGCTGAGACCAGGAACACACCTTAATAGCTTTAATGCTCAAGTAGCAAAAATGTAATTCAGTGGTTCTCAAACCTTGGCAGCACGGACACCCCAACATATTTTACGGCAGCATGGGAGACTATAACACAGTGGTTCTCAAACCATTTGTACCAATGACCCCAAATTGATTTGACTGCTCTATGGGCACAAGGTAGACCAGTGGTTCTCAAACTCTTGATGATCTTAGCCCCAAACTTCACAGTTGGTGAAGCTAACAGCCCATAGGGTGAAAACCACTGCGGTAGACAAGCTGGAAGCCAGATATAGGTTGAGATCCACCTGTATGCTTATAACGTCAGTTATGCTATAGTATTTCATAGATAATAGATAGCACCTTGTTATTGATGTCAACTATGAATGTTCGTTAGATTTCTGATGGACGATTAGCGTTCAGCAGATATGGGAAATGACTTCTCTGGCAAGACTACTAATGGAGCTTCAATAGTTTGTCAATCCAGTCCTACTAGGTTGTCCTACCAGGAGACCTAACCATATGCAGTGTTCTCGAGGGCAGACATACTCCATCCCAGTTGGTGATGAGCCCTGTGTCAAGACAGAGGAAGCAACCTGCCATCCTCTGAAACCCTAAAAAGAACTTGCCATACTGGACCTGGAGTGCTGGGACAGATTGAACCCCCTAGCAACAAGACAACATAAATTCAGCAGCATCTGAGATGAGTAGTTTAAAATGCCAGCAGAACCAGTACAGAATAGCTAACCAGTCCACATGATGTTAAATTTATTCTGACATTTTTCAGAACCTTTAATAGATTAGTGAACAAAGCTTCTAGTTGTACATTTTTGAACATATAATCTGTCATCATTTTGTAATTTCATTTCCAGTATGAGAGAATCTACGAGGGGCGTTCAGAAAGTAATGCACCACATCGTTTTTCTCAGCTAATAATGAAGATAGAAGCATGAAATTTTGCACACTTCAAATATGGCATGTGCCAATTGTGTGCACCAAATTGCACTGCAACCAGCCAAATAATACGGCTGCCCTAAACCGTTGAAATGGAGCGTGTTAGCAACTTGCGTTATAAGCAGCGAATTGTGATAGAATTTCTCGTTGCAGAGAAGGAAACTGTTGTGAATATTCACAAGCGTCTATGTGATGTGTATGGAAGTTTTGTAGACGACAGGAGTACAGTCTGTCACTGGGTTCAGAGAATCAAAGAATCAGGAAGTGGAGATACAGAGCTCCTTGATCGGCCGCGCTGTGGACGTCCTGCCACAGCCACCAACGCAGAAATGTTGAAATGCGCTGAGGGCATTATTCTTACTGATAGGCGAATCACTACTCATTAATTGGCCTTCCAGCTGTCAGTCAGCATTGGTATTGCAAATGCAGTTATAAAAACTCTCGGATTTTCTAAGGTTTGCGCACGATGGGTTCCTCGAAGTCTCACAAATGACCACCAATTGCAAAGGAAAGCAATTTCTTCTGAGTTGTTGGAGCGTTTCAATCCTGATGGAGAGAACTTTTTGGCTAAGATCGTTACAGGTGACGAAACCTGGGCACATCATTTTGAACCTGAGACAAAAAGACAGTCAATGGAGTGGCATCATCCGCAATCACCACGAAGAAAGAAATTCAAGACAATTCCTTCAGCTGGAAAGGTCATGATCACTGTCTTCTGGGACATTGAAGGTGTGATTCTTGTGGACGTTATGCCAAGAGGAGAGACAATCAATTCGCAAGCTTATATTAAGACATTGAAAAAACTCAATCAACCTTTTCGCAGAGTTCAGCCGCACAAGAATCCAGCAGACCTGCTTCTCCTTGACGACAATGCGCGACCTCACACAAGTCTGGCAACACGGGACGCAATCACCAAATTGGGTTGGACTGTACTACCCCATCCACCCTATAGTCCCGATTTGGCACCCTCTGATTTTCATCTATTTGGTCCACTTAAAGATGCACTCCGTGGGACAAGGTTTGAAGATGATGAAGGAGTGATCATGCAGCGAAGAAATGGCTACATGATCAAGACAAAATCTGGTACGGGCTAGGAATACATGCACTTGTTTCGCGCTGGCATAAAGCCGTACAAGTTGATGGGGATTATGTTGAATAATACCGATGTTGGATTTGTGCTGAAGTGGTAACTTGCCACCCTTATCGACACCTGGTGTTAAAGTGTAAGATGTAGGTGTCTTCTCTGATTTAGGATGTTGCTGTGTATGTGGTAGTGGAACAGTTCACAGGGTTATCACACAGGCAACATGACGTGTAGAGTCATAGAAAGGGTAACTTCGTTGTATAAGTTTCTTTCATTTATTGCACGCCACAAAACAGTCATGATACTTATGACATCAACATGGTTAACGAGTTCAGCAAGATGATATGGCACATTGAAAACAATTTCTGTAGTCAGCAATGATAGCTGTTGTATATATGCGTCATAAGACATCACAGTTCAATAGATTCAGAAATTCATCAATCATCGAGTGCTAGTTCGTGAAGCTGTATAAATAATAATAATTTCTATAACTTCTGCAACAGTGTCAGCTACAGATCTTCAATGTTCATAAACAATAATAAATGCTCCCATTCTGATGCTAGCAGATCAGTTGTATACAATAAGTCCGTTCACTGTCTGCACGTGAATAGCATACATGGGCTACAGGTCAGCTCGACCTTTATAATGTTCCTAAGTCTAACCATCTGACTTGGACGTGATCTCTGATATAACGAATCCTGGAACACAGACAACAGTCTTGTTGGTCTAGAGCGACCCATATATATTTAACTAGTTCAGGTATACAGATACCGGTGACTTAATCCTAGTCAAAGTACCTCTCCATTTTGCATCACACAGGCGAGCAAATAGGCGACAAAATGACGAACCTCTAGACGATAGCATAAAGTTCGATACAAGAGGAATTACCTTATTTCGGAAAATCAACCATGAACATATGCCTCCAGGCAGGCTGCATAATACTGGGAAATAGTCTAGTTAGCTAACTAACTCACTAAGACACTGTATTTCCCTCAGAGAATCACAAGACGCAGTTGCGTCTGCTCGCTTCTTAAACCATTTCTAAACTGCCCCAACTGGGCGGAACACACAGAACGAACTCCCGGTTTTTGACATGCGCAGAACGACAATCTCTGAGTTGCCGTTCACAATAAGACGATTCGAAGAACATTCGAGATAAAAGTCTTACACAGTCGCGCCTTTTATGGTCATGAAAAGAAGCGTTAAGAAAGGTTTCAGACATCTACCATAGTTGACTGATACTACCAAATAAGGAGATGTGGTCACGCTTCGTTCAAGAAATTATAGACCGAACGTGTCTCTATACAAGAGAAGGCAACTCCTAACAAATTGTAGTTTCGATAACTCGGATTATGTCCCTTTGACCATAGAAAACATAATACACACTTCAGTCAAAAAAATGATCATACATATGAAAAAAATGTTTATACAAACGAAAAATAATAATGATCCGTGCGTAACATTACCGCACCCTCCCTGGAAAAAAAAAAAAATGAAACATTTTTTTTTTTTTTAAATCCTGGAGCCGGAAAAAATCTAGGCTCCTAACGCACGTATGATGCGTGGATATATACCTAACAAATTAGCTCAACGCATGGAGCGACACTGAGATCATATCTCAGATCCTTAGAGAAAAAATTTATCTAAGTATACGCTGATATATTCCAGGAAGGTGCCACCAACACACGCCACAATGATGGCAACAACATAATGACAATCAAATTATACTCATACCAATATATGAAATTAAATATATTATGTGTTATCATACAATGTGTTGCAAATAGCGGTGTAATTTACTAATATACCGCACTATATTATTACATTATATAAAGTAACAGTAATTAATAAGTAATACATGTGTTGCTCTTCGGTGACATAAAACATTCAATAGAAGAAGATGTGGACATCATCCGCTCCCAATGTAGGACAGGACTTGATATCCTCAAAGTTCCACAATGGACATAAACTCGCAGACTTCAATGATGTGCTGCGAAAATATCAATAACACAAATCTTAAAGACAACTGGTAAATTTCTTAATACAATCCTGAAAATAATTTATTTAAATGTGGCCGAGTGATCTTTTGGCCCGTATATCACTAACTAAGCCTTCTTAGATAATTACATGGTACAATGTTATAAATTTCCCTCAAAAAAAAAAAAGTGAGACAAAATCTACTAACATGTCATTATAACATTGGACTGTATATCAGGAAAATATATATATATGACAGAAGAATCATGTGGAATCGTGTGGACATCTGGACAGAATGTCTGCCATTACATTATCCGAACCACGGATAGCTCGAACCGAGAAATGAAATGGTTGAAGAGCTATGGCATAACGAGTGGACCTCGAGCTCTTCAAGTTTTTGCTCTGAATAGCAGTAAGCGCTTTCTGGTCGGTTTCCACAATGAAATGTGCGCCTAGAAGAAATCTTTGTAACTTCAGAATAGACCATACCATAGCCAATAACTCACGGTCTAAAACCGAGAGTAATTCTTTTCTGCAGCGTTTAATTTCCTAGAGATATACATCACCGGATGCAAAGTATCAGAATACTCCTGCATTAGTGCTGCCCCAATCCCTGTTGACGAGGCGTCACTTCGAAGAACAAAAGTCTTCTCAATAGTAGGTAACTTAAGAATAGGTGGAGATGAAAATAGGGCTTTAACCTGGTCCAATGAGGATTGACATTCTTTAGAACAGCCGATGAGATTAGGCGACCCTTTCTTCAATAAAGTAGAAAGTAGAAAGCGGTGCCATAATGGAGGACAGATTCGGAATGAATCGTCCGTAGAATTGAATCAAACCTAATAGACTCCTTACTTGTTTCTTCGTCTTAGGGACCGAAATGTTAAGTATTTTTGAAACATTGTGGTCCTCTGTCTTTAAAAGACCATGACCAACCCGATGACCTAGGAAAGAAATCTCGCTAAATCCTATAAAGGCTTTAGAGAGGGTTTTTGCAGTCAAGTTATACTCGCGAAGAGTAGACAGTAATTCGTATAAACCCAAATAGTGATCTTCCCCAAGAATCACTGAATAGACAGATATCATCTAGGTATGCTATGACATCTGTACGATATGCGAGAATTCGCCGCATCATGCGTACGAATGTAGCAGGGGCGTTCATAAGACCAAAAGGCATGAAATTCCATTGGAATAAACCCCTAGGTGTAGAAAAAGCTGTAAAAGGTTTGGCACGTTCAGTTAGCGGGACTTGCCAATAACCTTTAGACAAATCTAGTTTTGGTAAAGAATCTAGAATTAGAAAGTTTATTGAGTAGCTCTTCTAATGAAGGCATAGGTTCAGCATCGAACTTCGTAACTTGGTTCAATTTGCGATAATCTACGCAAATGCGAATGTTATTATCCTTCTTTCGAACAATAACCATAGACGAAGAGTATGCTGAAGTGGATGGTTCAATGATTTCCAAACGTATCATTTCATCCAACTCTTTTTCGACTTGAGACTGGAAATGGATAGGTATTGGATATGGTCTGACTCTGATAGGATTGTGATCAGTTAGCACAATGTCATGTTCTATGACATGTGTGTGTCCCGGGATGTCTGTAAGAACATCCTGAAATGTTTGCAACATCGAAGAAACTTGTCGATGTTCCTCAGCGGAAAGATTTGGAGAAACGGTCACGTTTTTCCAAGATTCCGTAGAATAAAGTGGGACCATAGAAAGAGGAAGATTGACATCAGAAAAAGTAGTTTCCTCATCCTGTATAACTGACAGAGATGAGTACTGACCATGAGTTGCTTGTGAATTGTCCGTAGCCTGGAAAATAGGCTGCAAATAGTCAGGTCTTTCATAAAATTCTGTGAGCATATTTATGTGGAAAGTTTTATGCTTTCCATCAATATCGACAACATAGTCGACATCAGACATTTTGGAGACTATTGCATATGGACCTTTCCATGCAATTAGAAGTCTGTTCTCCCTTGAAGGAAGTAGAACGAGAGCTTTGTCACCTGGACAAAGTTGTCGTAGACATCTATTCTTATTTGCAAACTGCCTTGCCTTTTCTTTAGCAAATTCTGAAGACGAAGTTGCTAGTTTGCATGCCTCGATGATCTTTTGCCTAAGAGCAATGACGTACTCATAAGAAGATTGAGTCTCATCGCTAATATTATCGGCAGTGATTAGATCGTGAAGTAAAGACATAGGGCCGCGCGGTTGCGCGCCAAAGACAAGTTCAAAAGGGGAAAACCCCGTATGTTCATTGGGGACCTCTCTATACGCAAAGAGAGCCGCGGGTAAGACCCTGTCCCAATCCTGAGGATGATCCTCAGTTATTTTACCAAGTAAAGTTTTCAGAGTCCTATTTAGACGTTCGACCAACCCATTAGACATTGGGTGATAGATACTGCTGAGAGACCTTTTAATGTGTAGCATAGACATTACCTGTGACATAGTGTCTGATATAAGTTGAGTGCCATGGTCTGACAATATTTCTCCGGGAAAACCCAAGCGAGAAAATATCAGCCAAAGAGCGTCTGCGATATCAGCAGTTGAGATGCTCTTGAGAGGTATTGCCTCTGGCCAACGTGTGCACATATCGACACATGTAAGGATAAATTGATGTCCTCTAGCCGACTTAATTCTAAAAGGACCGATAATATCTATTGCCATTTTTTGAAAAGGGCGAATAGGAATGTCAGCAGCCTGGATAGGCGCAGCATGTCGTGGTCCTTTAGATTTGACCTCCTGACATACTTTGCAAGAGCGACAGTACATTCGTATGTCCTTGCTCACAAATGGCCAAAAGAAAGCCGCAAGAACCCTCGACTTTGTACGGGAAAAACCCATATGTCCAGCACATTGCGAGTCATGAGCATGTTGCAATATTTGCAATCTCATGCTCTTAGGCACAAGAATTTGTGAATGAGTGGACGTAGTCGAGTCTTGTACCATACGTACAAGTACGCCGTTCTTCATAGAAATCCAAGATTTCCTATTAGTGTTCTGATTAGGATCACCTTTTTTTGCTAGAATGAAGAATTTTTGTAAAGAAGGATCTTCTTCTTGCAATTTGATAAATGAGTCACGTGTAATAGTCAAGTGACTATCTTGGTCATTTACTTCATCATTATTAGTTAATGAAGTTTGAGGTGGATCCAGAGCATGTGCTCTTGTGACCACCGCATTGGTAGCTTCAATGTTTTGCTCTTCCCAAACAGCAATCTGCTGTGGGGTACATTCCCTAACTCCGTGAATACGACCAATAATAAGGTCCGCAATAGGGTTTGGAAGTAGACACGCGTGGACCTCTCCCGTGAAGAAAGGAGTAGCAATGTGTATTATAGCAGTAGGATACTTTTCTAACGTGCCACCAAATGTGACACATTTGATGACTTTTCCTGTAGCACAGGATGGATCTACAAGAGATTGCCTAACGCCGACAGTAGTACATCCAGAATCAAACAACACTGAGACTGGATTACTATTTACTAGCCCCTTATGTAATATAAGAGAACCTCTCCCATCATGAGCAACATTAGCAGGAAGAGCGGGCAAAGGATGACCACAGCTTAGAGTACTAACGGTTTTCGGATCAAATAAAGTACTGCATTGGATACATTTTTTTGCCCTACCAAAATCAAAAGATGAGCATCCGATAGCATTATGGTCTTTATCATTATTAACCTGTTTATCTGCTCCCTGAGATTCTTGTTGAACAGAGTTTGGCTGTTGATATCTTTTTCTCTTATGTTGCGATCTACCGCGACCATTATTGCCTCTGCAATTATCATTAAAGTCCCTACTGTAATTTTTATCCTGGTTTGAGTTCCAGTTTCCATAACTGTCATTACTATCTCTATGCTGTTGAGAACCTCTATTATCTTGGTATTGAGGTCTCTGCATAAAATATTTTCCTCTATACCGATTACCTTTGTGAAAATTTCTAAAGTTAACCGGAGTAGAATAACGTGTAGTATTAGGTTGTCTCCAGTTCTGGGAAGAAGAATCACCCTGGAATTGATCACTATGGTTCTGGGCATAATTACGATTACTCTTTTTTATTGAAATTTTTCTGGCTACCCTGAAATTTACGCATAAAATTTGGGCCATAAGGTGCTGCCGAAGCAACTGGCAGACCTTCTTTCACCTTAGAGTATATACTAATGGTTATGTGCGGATGCGCAGTAACATACTGGCTACAGTATTCTTCCATTTCTTTTATGTTTTTAGGCTTACGCTCATGAAGAAAAGATAGAAAAGCTTCATTAACAGAAGACATAACCTTATCTCTAAGTAGTAAAGCCATAAGAGCTTCAAATGTATTTTCTGTCTTAGACAACTCAACCCATCGTAAAAAAGTAAGACGGATGCCTGAGATGAATTCAGAGAATTCAACTCCAGTTTCTGGTAACATGGTTTTAAATTTAAGACGATATCCGTCCTCGTTAAGTTGGTACTTCTTTAACAATGCCGCCCTGACAACCTCATAGTTGTTTTTTGTCAGGCACATCTACCATACTCAACAAAGTCAAAGCATCACCTCTAAGTATCTTGGACAGATGATACACATATAATGTTTTATCTATATTATGCACATTACATGCACTTTCAAATCTATCTAGATAAAATGTTATATCATCGATTGAGGGATTAAATGCTGGTAGATTAAGCTTGAAATCCTTAGCATTAGTCTTATTTGACACCTTATTTGCCTCATTAGCATTACCAGTGTTCAATAACTTTAACTTCTCTAACTCTAAAGCTAAGACTTTTTCATCCTGTTCCATTTTTGCTTTTCTCTCATCAGCCTCTCTTTGTAACCTTCTTTCTTCAGCCTCAGCCTGTAACTTTCTTTCTTCAGCCTGGGCCTTAATGTTCAACTTTTTTTTTTCCTTCTAGAGACCTCTATTTCAAGTCTCTTATTTTCAGCTTCATTTTTTCAAGTCTCTGTCTATTTTTCAGTTCTTTTTCAGCCTCTGGCCTTCAACTTTTTTTTCAGCTATCTCTTTTCAAGTCTCTTATTTTCCGCGTCTCTTTTTTGTTTTTCCATTTCCATTTTGAATCTTTTTTCCTCCCCCTGCCTCTGCAGCTTCTTTTGTTCTATTTCAGCGTCTATTCTCTTTTGTTTACTTTGTTCTTTCATTTTCTTTTCTTCCGACTTCATGCCTTGGCATATTGAACAGTCGCAAATTCTTCTAATTTATCACCTGTCTTCCCAAGGGCTTTACCCTGCTCAATAAAGTACTCAAATGTAGACATGATGTCTAAAATGTTAGTACAGAACCTGAAATAATTAATTATCTTATTTCAATGTTAAATAGCAACAAGACTTAATAAAGTGCTTGTATAATCTCTATGTTGAACCCAATCTCTGTGGGAAACAGGAGTTGACACCAACTTGTATTATCAAATGTATAATAATATCACAAGTCACCTCTTAATTAACAGTGCACTACCCAATATCAGTGCATAATCAATCAGTTATATTATCAATAACTGCACTACAACAATATAAGCATAAGCAAAAACACCAGTTTGTTGGATGAATAATGTGCACTATAGATACCAATAGTAGCATGAGCATCATATCAACAAATAGTGAAAGCTAACTATTGCAAGAAACTATATGTAAACAATAACAAGACAATGTAAACAATAGCAAAGGTCACCAACAATGTAAACAATAACAAAGATCAAAGTCAATGTAAACAACAACAAAGATCAGAGTCAATGTAAACAATAACAAAGATCAGAGTCAATGTAAACAATAACAAAGATCAGAGTCAATGTAAACAATCAACAAAAATCAAACAATACGAAAACATTCGCATAAGTCAAATACACAAACAGCAAAACTAAAAAGAAATATGCGAAGATATGACTAACAAATGACGCTACAGTGTATACACAAAAATATACGTAAAGAACTGAATAATAGCAAAAGGGGAGACCTACAAATACAAACAATCGAAATCGAAACTAAAAAAACACAAAGAAAGAGAGAAAAGAAAAAAGAAAAAAAATATATATATACAAGAAACAAAAATAAAGCACAACTCGTCACAACTAAACAGATATAGCAACGATAGTCGCTAGCAAATTTCACTGTAGGAAATTCGCACAGTCCCTAACGAAAACGCTAACAGTAGAACCTCTGTGACGTGGTATCTTCTACTGCAAGACCCCGCCCAACCGAGAAAACCCGCTGAAATATAAACATATAAATATACAAATAACAAATAACATATAACATATAAACATGTATCATGAAAACAATAGGAGAAAGTGTGAAAGTACAGAAGGCTCAGTTAGAACATAAGGGCACAGTTCACAAACAAAACAGGCCACTTAACTTCTATAAATCCAGCGTCAGCACGGTGCAGAACAGGATGTAATCAGCATTCTGAGGATAATGATCCAACGTTGATTAACTTCTGCTCCCATAAACAGCCATGACGAAGGAAATGAGCTTCTAATACTGCAACAGTTGTTACGGCACTTGACCTTCTGAATCTTCTAAATTGATTTAACCGGCACTTGACCTTCTGAACCCGCAACAGTACCCCTGAGACCGGAACAGTTGTTACGGCACTTGTCCTTCTTTTCACCAGATCATGAAATCCATTCGCTCGGTACTTGTCCTTCTAATTTTACATAAACTTCAATATTGCCGAGCAGCGCCGGGTAGTTTCAAAATCAGCAACTGTCAGAAAATCCGGATACTTTCAATAAAATTTCTTGTAAGGTGGTAGTTGATGCTGTAGTTGTATCTAGTATGATGATGATGTCTGGGTTTGCTGACCCCCTTGATAGCTGGAATCAGAGTGAACCAACCTATGGCCACCAAAAATGATATGGTGCTCCAAAATATCAGATGATAGAACCAGCTCTGGCCACCAAAAATGATAAGGGTGGATTTGAGCTGAAGTGAAAACTTGCCACCCTTATCGACACCTGGTATAAAGTGTAAGATGTAGGTGTCTTCTCTGATTTAGGATGTTGCTGTGTATGTGGTAGTGGAACAGTTCACAGGGTTATCACACAGGCAACATGACGTGTAGAGTCATAGAAAGGGTAACTTCGTTGTATAAGTTTCTTTCATTTATTGCACGCCACAAAACAGTCATGATACTTATGACATCAACATAGTTAACGAGTTCAGCAAGATGATATGGCACATTGAAAACAATTTCTGTAGTCAGCAATGACAGCTGTTGTATATATGCGTCATAAGACATCACAGTTCAATAGATTCAGAAATTCATAAATCATCGAGTGCTAGTTCGTGAAGCTGTATAAATAATAATAATTTCTATAACTTCTGCAACAGTGTCAGCTACAGATCTTCAATGTTCATAAACAATAATAAATGCTCCCATTCTGATGCTAGCAGATCAGTTGTATACAATAAGTCCGTTCACTGTCTGCACGTGAATAGCATACATGGGCTACAGGTCAGCTCGACCTTTAGAATGTTCCTAAGTCTAACCATCTGACTTGGACGTGATCTCTGATATAACGAATCCTGGAACACAGACAATAGTCTTGTTGGTCTAGAGCGACCCATATATATTTAACGAGTTCAGGTATACAGATACTGGTGACTTAATCCTAGTCAAAGTACCTCTCCATTTTGCATCACACAGGCGAGCAAATAGGCGACAAAATGACGAACCTCTAGACGATAGCATAAAGTTCGATACAAGAGGAAGTACCTGAGTTCGGAAAATCAACCATGAACATATGCCTCCAGGCAGCTTTGCAATAATACTGGGAAATAGTCTAGTAGCGGTCTAACTAAGCGGTCGCAAAACACGACATTGTATTTTCCCTTCGGAGAGAATTCAACAAGACGCAGGTGCGCGTCCAAGCTCGCTTCTTAAACCATTCCTC